>BPLQ01013476.1:0-185804 GCA_021605075.1 Caerostris darwini | reverse complement strand
ACAAGGTCTCTAATTGTAAATCGATGGTTTACACCAAATCTTTAATTTTGGACATGAGCTTACCGTCGGTTGAGGTGGAGGGTCGACCAGAGAGCTCTTCGTCTTCAACGCGTTCTCTGTCTTCTTTGAACCGTTTATACCACTTGTAAATATTTCTTTCCGATAAATCCATTATTTTTCGATAGATGGCTGTAAACTCCTCCGTGATCGATATCACGTAAAAGTATCAATTAAACAATTTCAGATTTATGCTCGTTAGAAAGGTGGCACTTCGTACTAAAATAATTCTTTTTCTGTTTTTGTTTGGTCCATTCAGTTGGGAGTTACAGGGTGTTAAAAATGGAAGTGAACAAAGAGAAAATTCGGTACATTTTACAGTTTTTCTTTGACAAAGGCGAAAATGCAAGCCAGGCGGCTAAAATTGTGAATGGTGTTTATGGTTCCGATACTGTAACAGCCAATTATGTGCAATTTTGGTTTCGTAGATTCCGTTCAGGAATTTTTGATGTTAAAGATGCACCTCGCACAGATAGGCCGGTCGTCGAAAATGTCGATAAAATCGGAGAAATGATCGAAGTTGACCGGCATGTTAGCAGTCGTAACATCGCCCAGGAGCTAAAAATCGACCATAAAACAGTTTTAAACCATTTACACAAAGCTGGATTCAAAAAGAAGCTCGATGTTTGGGTGCCACACCAATTAACAGAAAAAAAACATGATGGATCGAATTTCCATCTGCGAAGCCTTGGCCAAACGGAATGAGATAGACCCATTTCTTAAACGGATGGTGACTGGAGATGAGAAATGGATCACATACGACAACCCTGTGCGAAAACCATCGTGGTCAAAGAGCGGTGAAGCACCTCAAACGGTGGCCAAACCAGGACTAACGGCCAGGAAGGTTCTGTTATGCATTTGGTGGGACTGGAAGGGGATTATTTATTATGAGTTGCTTCCATATGGCCAAACGCTAAATTCTGATCTCTACTGTCAACAACTGGACCGTTTGAAGATAGCGATTGACCAGAAACGGCCAGAATTGGCCAACAGGAGAAGGTGTCGTGTTCCACCAGGACAACGCTAGGCCACACACATCTACAGTGACTCGCCAGAAACTTCGGGAGCTTGGTTGGGAAGTTTTAATGCATCCGCCATACAGTCCGGACTTGGCACCAAGCGATTATCATCTTTTTCTTGCATTGCAAAATTTCTTTAATGATAAAAAATTGGCATCTAGGGAGGATTGTGAAAATCGACTACTAGAGTTTTTGCAAATAGAGACCAGGACTTCTATGAGAGAGGCATTATGAAGTTACCTTTAAAATGGCAACAAATCATACAACAAAACGGTGCATATTTGACCCAAATCGGACAATCCGAAGCATGTTAAATAAAGTCCTGAAGTTCATATAAAAATAATGGATTTCTTTTTTCCCCAACCTAATATATATATAGTACATATGTTTGTGATTAGACTCTTCCTAAACGGCTGGACCGATTTTGATTAAATGTTTTGTGTGTGTTTGACAATACATGGAGAATGTTTTTGTACTATTCCCTTTGTTGTAAGTCGCCACCAGAGGTTGCTGTAGTTTATTAACCTTACAATTAATCGCTATGAAAATTGGTAATACTATGAATTCGAATATGGAAAATATAGGTTTGCGGTATCCACTTTATTGTTGTTTGCTACCAGGTGCTGTTGTAACATTTCATCTTATATACACTTCAAACGATATCTATGAAAATTAGTATGCACATATATTGGAACAGGGAGACTATATTCGCGATACGTAATTTTACAATGCATTTTTTTTTTTTTGGCAGGAAAACGTATGCCCTATTCTACTAGTTTTTTTTTTTTTTTTTTTATAATTTTTGTAAATGTTAAAAAATCACAATAAAAAAAATTATATTTCTAATTTATATGCAGTCATTTATAAGAAAATGCAACGTTCAAATATAATAATTTTCATAAATTTGCATTTGCCAAATATTTTTATTTGTCACTACAAATAAATAGTTTAAACAGGAATACTTAATAGAGAAGAATAATACACTTTGAAAATATTTAAGGAACACCACAATAAAAAAGCATGAGGATCATTCTTCCGAAATGTCGTTACCTATGCAGTTCCTGGGTCCTGCAGAAAAAGGAACGTAGGCGTAGGGATGCCTCCCCGTGCTGTTCTCCGGGAAAAATCTTTCCGGATTGAACCTTTCCGGATCGGGAAAACTGCCCTCGTCCAGATGCAGAGCTTGCGGGAAGATGACGCAGAGAGATCCGGCATGCACTGTGTAGTTCACTGGAATGTCAGGCAATTCACAATTAAGAAAAAAGCACTTCATGATTTATAATAATTAATTCATAGTTCGTAATAGGCAATTCATAATCCTTAATTGGCAATTCATATTTCACAATAACCAATTCATAGTTCATAACAGGCATTTCATATTTCATAATAGACAATTTATAATTCACAACAGGAAATTCATAATTCGTAACAGGTATTTCATATTTCATAATAGCCAAATTATAATTCATGACAGGCATTTCATATTTCATAAAAAGCAATTCATAATTAATAACAGGCATTTCATAATTCATATTTCATAACAGACAATTCATAATTCATACCAGGCAATTCATATTTCATAATAAGCAATTCATAATAACAACTAGTTCATACTTCATAGCAGCCAGTTCATAATTCGTAACAGGTAATTCGTATTTCATAACAGTCAATTCATAATTCATAACAGGCAGTTCATATTTCAAAATAAGCAATTCATGATAACCGGTAGTTCATACTTCATAACAGCCAGTTCATAATTCGTAACAGGTAATTCGTATTTCATAACAGTCAATTCGTAATTCATAACAGGCAGCTCATATTTCATAATAAGCAATTCATGATAACCGGTAGTTCATACTTCATAACAGCCAGTTCATAATTCGTAACAGGTAATTCGTATTTCATAACAGTCAATTCATAATTCATAACAGGCAGTTCATATTTCATAATAAGCAATTCATGATAACTGGTAGTTCATACTTCATAACAGCCAGTTCATAATTCGTAACAGGTAATTCGTATTTCATAACAGTCAATTCATAATTCATAACAGGCAGCTCATATTTCATAATAAGCAATTCATGATAACCGGTAGTTCATACTTCATAACAGCCAGTTCATAATTCGTAACAGGTAATTCGTATTTCATAACAGTCAATTCGTAATTCATAACAGGCAGCTCATATTTCATAATAAGCAATTCATGATAACCGGTAGTTCATACTTCATAACAGCCAGTTCATAATTCGTAACAGGTAATTCGTATTTCATAACAGTCAATTCGTAATTCATAACAGGCAGCTCATATTTCATAATAAGCAATTCATGATAACCGGTAGTTCATACTTCATAACAGCCAGTTCATAATTCGTAACAGGTAATTCGTATTTCATAACAGTCAATTCGTAATTCATAACAGGCAGCTCATATTTCATAATAAGCAATTCATGATAACTGGTAGTTCATACTTCATAACAGCCAGTTCATAATTCGTAACAGGTAATTCGTATTTCATAACAGTCAATTCGTAATTCATAACAGGCAGCTCATATTTCATAATAAGCAATTCATGATAACCGGTAGTTCATACTTCATAACAGCCAGTTCATAATTCGTAACAGGTAATTCGTATTTCATAACAGTCAATTCGTAATTCATAACAGGCAGCTCATATTTCATAATAAGCAATTCATGATAACCGGTAGTTCATACTTCATAACAGCCAGTTCATAATTCGTAACAGGTAATTCGTATTTCATAACAGTCAATTCGTAATTCATAACAGGCAGTTCATATTTCATAATAAGCAATTCATGATAACTGGTAGTTCATACTTCATAACAGCCAGTTCATAATTCGTAACAGGTAATTCGTATTTTATAACAGTCAATTCGTAATTCATAACAGGCAGTTCATATTTCATAATAAGCAATTCATGATAACCGGTAGTTCATACTTCATAACAGCCAGTTCATAATTCGTAACAGGTAATTCGTATTTCGTAACAGTCAATTCGTAATTCATAACAGGCAGCTCATATTTCATAATAAGCAATTCATGATAACCGGCAGTTCATACTTCATAACAGCCAGTTCATAATTCGTAACAGGTAATTCGTATTTCATAACAGTCAATTCGTAATTCATAACAGGCAGCTCATATTTCATAATAAGCAATTCATAATAACAGGTAGTTCATACTTCATAGCAGCCAGTTCATAATTCGTAACAGGTAATTCGTATTTCATAACAGTCAATTCGTAATTCATAACAGGCAGCTCATATTTCATAATAAGCAATTCATGATAACCGGCAGTTCATACTTCATAACAGCCAGTTCATAATTCGTAAAAGGTAATTCGTATTTCATAACAGTCAATTCGTAATTCATAACAGGCAGCTCATATTTCATAATAAACAATTCATGATAACCGGTAGTTCATACTTCATAACAGCCAGTTCATAATTCGTAAAAGGTAATTCGTATTTCATAACAGTCAATTCGTAATTCATAACAGGCAGCTCATATTTCATAATAAGCAATTCATGATAACCGGCAGTTCATACTTCATAACAGCCAGTTCATAATTCGTAACAGGTAATTCGTATTTCATAACAGTCAATTCGTAATTCATAACAGGCAGCTCATATTTCATAATAAGCAATTCATGATAACCGGCAGTTCATACTTCATAACAGCCAGTTCATAATTCGTAAAGGTAATTCGTATTTCATAACAGTCAATTCGTAATTCATAACAGGCAGCTCATATTTCATAATAAACAATTCATGATAACCGGCAGTTCATACTTCATAACAGCCAGTTCATAATTCGTAACAGGTAATTCGTATTTCATAACAGTCAATTCGTAATTCATAACAGGCAGCTCATATTTCATAATAAGCAATTCATGATAACCGGCAGTTCATACTTCATAACAGCCAGTTCATAATTCGTAAAAGGTAATTCGTATTTCATAACAGTCAATTCGTAATTCATAACAGGCAGCTCATATTTCATAATAAGCAATTCATGATAACTGGTAGTTCATACTTCATAACAGCCAGTTCATAATTCGTAACAGGTAATTCGTATTTCGTAACAGTCAATTCGTAATTCATAACAGGCAGCTCATATTTCATAATAAGCAATTCATGATAACCGGCAGTTCATACTTCATAACAGCCAGTTCATAATTCGTAACAGGTAATTCGTATTTCATAACAGTCAATTCGTAATTCATAACAGGCAGCTCATATTTCATAATAAGCAATTCATAATAACAGGTAGTTCATACTTCATAGCAGCCAGTTCATAATTCGTAACAGGTAATTCGTATTTCATAACAGTCAATTCGTAATTCATAACAGGCAGCTCATATTTCATAATAAGCAATTCATGATAACCGGTAGTTCATACTTCATAACAGCCAGTTCATAATTCGTAACAGGTAATTCGTATTTCATAACAGTCAATTCGTAATTCATAACAGGCAGCTCATATTTCATAATAAACAATTCATAATAACCGGTAGTTCATACTTCATAACAGCCAGTTCATAATTCGTAACAGGTAATTCGTATTTCATAACAGTCAATTCGTAATTCATAACAGGCAGCTCATATTTCATAATAAGCAATTCATGATAACCGGTAGTTCATATTTCATAACAGCCAGTTCATAATTCGTAACAGATAATTCGTATTTCATAACAGTCAATTCGTAATTCATAACAGGCAGCTCATATTTCATAATAAGCAATTCATGATAACCGGTAGTTCATACTTCATAACAGCCAGTTCATAATTCGTAACAGGTAATTCGTATTTCATAACAGTCAATTCGTAATTCATAACAGGCAGCTCATATTTCATCATAAGCAATTCATGATAACCGGTAGTTCATACTTCATAACAGCCAGTTCATAATTCGTAACAGGTAATTCGTATTTCATAACAGTCAATACGTAATTCATAACAGGCAGTTCATATTTCATAATAAGCAATTCATGATAACTGGTAGTTCATACTTCATAACAGCCAGTTCATAATTCGTAACAGGTAATTCGTATTTCATAACAGTCAATTCGTAATTCATAACAGGCAGCTCATATTTCATAATAAGCAATTCATAATAACAGGTAGTTCATACTTCATAGCAGCCAGTTCATAATTCGTAACAGGTAATTCGTATTTCATAACAGTCAATTCGTAATTCATAACAGGCAGCTCATATTTCATAATAAGCAATTCATGATAACCGGTAGTTCATACTTCATAACAGCCAGTTCATAATTCGTAACAGGTAATTCGTATTTCATAACAGTCAATTCGTAATTCATAACAGGCAGCTCATATTTCATAATAAGCAATTCATAATAACAGGTAGTTCATACTTCATAGTAGCCAGTTCATAATTCGTAACAGGTAATTCGTATTTCATAACAGTCAATTCGTAATTCATAACAGGCAGCTCATATTTCATAATAAGCAATTCATGATAACCGGTAGTTCATACTTCATAACAGCCAGTTCATAATTCGTAACAGGTAATTCGTATTTCATAACAGTCAATTCGTAATTCATAACAGGCAGCTCATATTTCATAATAAGCAATTCATGATAACCGGTAGTTCATACTTCATAACAGCCAGTTCATAATTCGTAACAGGTAATTCGTATTTCATAACAGTCAATTCGTAATTCATAACAGGCAGCTCATATTTCATAATAAGCAATTCATGATAACCGGTAGTTCATACTTCATAACAGCCAGTTCATAATTCGTAACAGGTAATTCGTATTTCATAACAGTCAATTCGTAATTCATAACAGGCAGCTCATATTTCATAATAAGCAATTCATGATAACCGGTAGTTCATACTTCCTAACAGCCAGTTCATAATTCGTAACAGGTAATTCGTATTTCATAACAGACAATTCGTAATTCATAACAGGCAGTTCATATTTCATAATAAGCAATTCATGATAAGAGGTAGTTCATATTTCATAGCAGCCAGTTCATAATTCGTATTTCATGATAGCCAATTCATAACAGGCAATTTATATTTCATAATAAGCAATTCATAATTAATAGCAGGCAGTTCATATTTCTTAATAACCAATTCATAATTCATAACAGGCAGTTCATATTTCATAATAATCAATTCATAATTCATAATAGGCATTTCAGATTTCATAATTCATAACAAGCAATTCATATTTTATAACAGTAAATTAATAATTTATAACAGGCAAATTATATTTCATTATAGCCAATTCATAATAAATTCATATTTGATAATAACTAATTCATAATCTTTAACAGGCAATTCAAAATTCATAATAAGCAGTTCATAACCATGTAGAATAAGAAGAGATATATTTCTTCAATAAAGAGAGCAGTTATTTTATGATAACCATTCCATTTTAGACTTATGCATCTGAAACATGGTCACTAACAGCAAGAGAAGAGAAAATGTTGGCAATCTTTGAAAGAAGAGTGCTACGAACTATTTTTGGTGGTATCAATGGAAATAGGCGAAGAAGATACAATTTTGAACTTTACAAACTTTTTAGAGATATCGACATTCTAAAATTTGTTAACCTGAACAGAATGAGATGGGCCGGACATCTCATGATAATGGAAAGTGATAGAACTTTGAAGGTTTTCAATGCAATCCCTTTTGGACAACGACCAAGGGGAAGACCGAAAAAGAGATGGGTCGACTGTTTAGACTCGGATTTTATTGTTATTAACTGGAGGTCCACGTCCAAGAAGAGAACAGCCTGGCTGGATCTTTTTTGAAGAATTCCAAGGCTCACAATGGGCTGTCCAGCCAGTTATGATGATGATTCCATTTTAGGAGCATAAATGAATTGTGAGGTTTTAATGCATTTCTGTTAGAGCATCATATTTAAGTACTTTTCATTAAATATTACGTAATTATTAAATACTTATTATATAATTACCTTCTAAATCAAATAATGAAGAAAACTTACAAACTTTGAAGGGCTCCTTATTTTTTCTGGCAATCAGCGGAACAGAAGGATACAAGCGGAGAGCTTCCTGCTCAGAACAAAAGATACACACACATATATATATATATATATATATATATATATGCAATGGTCTCACATACAATGACTAATATATTTATTAATAAATATATTTTCAACTGATATTTCATATTTACAGATCATTAGACATTAATTGATAGACTTCATAAAAAATAAATAAATACATTGTTTCGTTAAAATACAATTAAATATGTACAATAAAACTTGATTAAAGAACCACTGAAACCTGAGAGAAATTAATTCAATTTAAAATAATTAATTTGAGTAATTGATCCTTATAAGTCCTTGAAGTCGAAAATCTCCACAACTCAAAAAAATATTTTGTTCCCTTCCCTTCAAGCCCCAAAACCTCCATTACTCGAAAGGTATAAATAGGTATATAAATTTTAATCTTAATCTCAAACATATATTCACAGTTTGAAGGAGGTGGTGAAAATTGCAATCTTTTCATTTGATGCTTTTGATTGCGTTCACACCAAAATCCCAGTGCACCACAAACCAATGGCACCAAAATATTGACACTATCTATATATAGCACCATATATTGGCACCAAAATATATTATGAAATGATCAATAATGTAGATTCTTGGATGACCATAAAGAAGTGTAAGGGGATCATAAAGACTAGTGAAAGCACAGATAAGCCGTGTGCTTATGTGCAACAGGTTTCTGAACGAGCCAGTAATTATGATAGCATCGTTGGTTCAGTTTTTGTTTTACCTTAATTACACACTCGAGATATTTCATCCTGGGGAGATCTTCCCGCCTGATGTCCCGTTCCATGTCGTCTGCAAAGATGTCATCCAGTTCCTCCTGAGCTGTCTTCTGAATATCTGGATGCGAACCTAAGCTGTACAAAGCCCAGCTGAGTGCCATGGCTGTGGTATCGTGTCCCTACAAAAAGATGTTACACATTAATTAAAAATTAATGAGATCAATATCTATATTTTATCAATTGTGGTCATATAATGTCGTTATATTCTAATATATTTGCATAGCTGTCTACACTTCTTGCTTTTACCATACTAAGTAACAATGGCTATCATTCATCAGAAAGCTATGCTTATGTTATAAGAGATAGGCAAATTTAACTCGATTATTAAAAAAATTAAAATGTTATTAAGATAAAGGATGCCAGTCTTTTTCAAAACATTCAATTATTACTAGTTGTAATAATTAAAAAAAAAACAAGAATTGGGTTGGATATTGGATTTCTTTTAATATCATACAGATAAAAAGCTTGTAGATTTTAAATATTTTATCAATTGCTGTCATATAATGTCCTTATATTTTAACATACTTGCATAGCTGTCTACACTTCTTGCTTTTACGATAAACAATAATGGCTATCATTCAGCAGAAAGCTATGCTGATTTTATAAGAGGTAGGAAGATTTAAATAGATTATTAAAAAAATTAAAATTTTATTAAAATAAATTATGTCATTCTTCTTCAAGAAATTAAATTATTACTGGTTACAATAATTAAAACAAAACAAGAATTGGGTTGGATATTTGATTTCTTTTAATATCAGACAGATAAAAACTTGTTGATTCTTAATGGGATCAATATCTGTATTTTATCAATAGAAGTCTAATGTTATATCATAATATACTTGCATAGCAGTCTACACTTCCTACTTTTACGATAAATAACAGTGACTATCATCCAGCAGAAAGCTATGCTTATAACATAAGCATAGCTTTCTGCTGAATGATAGGTAAATTTAACTCGATTACTAAAATATTAAAATGTTATTAAGATAAATAATGTTAGTCTTTTTCAAAAAATTCAATTATTACTGGTTGTAGCAATTAAAAAAAACAAGAATTGGGTTGGATATTGGATTTCTTTTAATATCATTTTGATAAAAAACTAAATGGGATCAATATCTATATTTTATAAATTGTGGTCATATAATGTCGTTATATTCTAATATACTTGCATAGCTGTCTACACTTCTTGCTCTTACCATAATAATAATGACTATCATTCAGCGGAAAGCTATGCTTATGTTATAAAAGATAGGCAAATTTAAATCGATTATTAAAAAACTAAAACTTTATTAAGATAAATGATGTCAGTCTTCTTAAAAAAATTCAATTATTGCTGGTTGTAATGATTTATGTACATGTTATGTATAGAAACTTTTGTAAATGTAAGTATAAGGCTACGGCATATATGTTAAAAAATTATATGTCTAATTTTTTACCATATGTAGCAGCCATGTAATAAGTAATTAAAATATTGTTGTAATTAACTTCTATGGTGTTATTGTCGTATGATATTACAAGGGTCCAATAATTTATGTACAGACTGTGTATAGAAACTTTTGCAAATGGAAGTGAAACAGAGCAGCTGCACCTCAAACATGAAGGTGTCCACTTCCTCCCTGATGTCTTCCTCCGTGAAGGTGGGATCCTTCAGGTGGTACTCCATGAGCAACTCCAGGAAGGCCTTGCGCTTCTTCCGCAGCATGGGACTGCCGTCGGGAGCAGTCTCGATGACAGGATTCAGTTTTCGGTTGGCTATTATTTCCGCTTTCTTATCCTTGATAACCTGCAGGACAACATTGGCATGAAAAAGTATTAGTCGAATAGGGATAATATAGGTCAAATATGAATGGTGTAGGTAAAATATGAATGGCATAAGTCAAATATGAATGGCGTAGGTCAAATATGAATGATGTAGGTCAAATATAAATGGTGTAGGTCAAATATGTATGGTGTGGATCAAATATGATTACTATAGGTCAAATTTAAATGGTGCAGGTCAAATATGAGTATGTAGGTCAAATATGAATGGTACAGGTCAAATATGAATGGTATAGATCAAATATGTATAGTGTAGATCAAATGTGAATGGTGTAGGTAAAATATGTATGGTACAATATGGTCAATATGGTCAAATATGTATATGTAATGGTATATCAAAAATGGGAATTGTATTATATAGGTCAAATATGAATGGTATAGGTCAAATATGAACGGCATAGGTCACATATGTATGGTGTGGATCAAATATGAATGGTGTAGGTCAAATATAAATGGTGTGGATCAAATGTGAATGGTACTATATAGGTCAAATTTGAATGGTGTAGGTCAAATATGAGTGGTATAAGTCAAATATATATGGTATAGGGCAAATAACCTTAAAGTATAGGTTGATTAGTTCTACATCCTTCTATGATTTACAAAAGTTTTACATATTAATCATCATACCACCAAAAAGCCTTTATTTCATTTAAAAAACTGATTCATGCCTAATTCAGAGAATTTTTCATCCCTAAATCTTATTTTTTTTCTCATTATCTCTGACAAAATACGAATTCATCTTCGGGAAAAAAAAAAAAAAAAAAAAAAAAAAAAAACTGCCAAATCACAAATCAAATAATTTTTGATTTATTCAAAAGAACAAAAGTGACCATCAGACCGACTATTCTTCATCGGTCAAAATAAAGAAAGGTTCGAATGCCTCAAATGTTTCATCGGTCAAAACAAAGAAAGGTCGAATGCTTCAAGTGCTTCATCGGTCAAAAACAAAGAAAGGTCGAATGCTTCAAGTGCTTCATCGGACGAAATAGAGAAGGTTCGAATGCTTCAAATGTTTCATCGGTCGAAATAAAGAAAGGTCGAATGCTTCAAGTGCTTCATCGGTCAAAACAAAGAAAGGTCGCTTGCTTCAAGTGCTTCTTCGGTAGAAATAAAGTAATCAGAAAGAGCAATGTCTGACGAATGTGGTAGGTGGGGTAGGAATTCCAATCAAAATAGTGTTTGATCAAAATAGTGCCTTTCAAATAGTGTTTGACTTATTTCGATAACATGTGGCTCAGAATTGTCATGTTGAAAAATTACTTTGTCTTGTCTTTCCTCGCATTTTACAATTTTTATTTCAATGTTCGAATGTAACGCATTATAATGTTTTGGCCTGCGCTAGACATATAACGGCTTCAAGATTAGGACCACATTCAGGTTTATGGGAACACTGTAATTTTTATTTGCAGACATTAAATATATATGCCAACCTCTAGGCTATAGTATAAATTATTATTTATATAAAAAAAATAATAATTAAAAATTAAATTTGATTCACAAGTGAAGTTCACTCAAGGACGGGGATTTTCTCCAGACTACTTCGAATTTCAAAACATGTGGTCTGTGGCGGACCTTCATTATAACACGGCGTGATACACAAAACCACAAAGGGCATACTTTGAAAACAGGTGGAAACTCCGCCCTGTTCAATCACTTCAGAAAAAAAGACAACAATTCATATTGACTCGTAGTAGAACACTCTTTTTCTTCACCAAAATCCTCCCTTTAAGAAAATCCACCATGAGGGAGGGGGCAGTTTCACTCACTTCTCATTGCAGTAGACACTTTCCCAGCCCATGATCTATCACCCATTACGATGCCACAACTCATGGTGTAGTCCATATTTAATCGGAAATTGTTTTGACATGTGGATGTCGCAAGAGAATCGCTCGTTATCCATGACACTGAATATCTGCTATTAGATTTGAGTGAAAGATTGATCTCATTAGTATAAAACACTAATTGCATGTAATATAAGTATCCACAACACTGCTTATCTGTTGTCAGATATGAATGATAGGTTGTTATTATTTACTTGTTAAATAATATATTCTCCTGAGAACGGAATGTCACAACTTTTCCCGTAGGAAAAATGCTACAACATCTATTTCAATCGATATTGTTCACCAATAATGGTTTCATGAAGTTTTTGAAGTTTAAGCATATCATTATTTTATTTCTCTCGACCAGGGCACTCTTGAACTTCTAAAATCACCAGCTTTGAATCTTTTAAATCATTTTTGAACAGTTCTTTCAGCTGGTGGATGTTCGCCATAAGTTTATACAAGAATTATTTCTTCCAAATACGACAGAAAAGTAAAATCTTGCTCAAATCCTCTTTTTTCGGTACAATATTCGACGCGTTCAAAGATTAAAAAAACTATTCTGTCTACATTTTTACAAAATGATACATTGATACATACTAAAGATCAAATCTTCATAATACTAATTTGGCATGAAGATTTGAAAAAGAACTATAACTACTGCTCAGTTCAGAACTCATAGCTATTGAGAAAGCTGTGAATTATTGTACAAATGAGGGTGTCGATACAGACATTTGGATTCTGAACGATAGTCGAAGCTCTATTCAACACCTGGCTGAATGGTGGAAACATGATGATGGAGAGACGTTGAATTTTTTCAGCTTTGGGTTGCTTGAGTGCCTATCATAATATTGTTTTCAGTGGGTGAATGGTGTAGGTCAAATATGAAGGGCATAGGTCAAATATGAGTGGTGTAGGTCAAATATGATTGGTACAGGTCAAATATGAATGGTGTAAGTCAAATATGAATGGTATAGGACAAATAACTTTGAAGTATAGGTTAATAAATTCTACATCCTTCTATGACTTACAAAATTTTACATATTAATTATTATACCACCAAAAAAAGCATTTATTTCATTTAAAAAACTGATTCATGTATAATTCAAAGTATTTTCCTCCCTAGAGCTTATTTTTTACCCCATATCTCTGACAAAATATGATTGCAGGTATTTACTGCAACGAGATTGCAGGTATTTACTGCAACGAGATTGCAGATGAGCTGGGCCAAGGAGAGAAGCCTTAAGAGTTCTACTTGATGGTGGCTGTCTCTTTTCTCGGAACTTGCCCCTAGGGTCAAATTACATATCAACTCTTCTTGGAAAAAGGATTCCGTACATATGTAGTATGATTGTAATCGCCCTGTTTGCTTTAATGGGGATGGTAGTAGATCCGAACAGACAGTTCTTGCTAGGCTTCGCAGTGGTCATCTTCGTGCTCAACGTCATGTGTCAGGCCTTATGTATCCCCTTTGCCCAAATGTAGCTTGACTCAAGCAACTCTAACGCTGACTTGCATTGGTTGCTAAAAGAACCAGTTGTGCTCAAGCCCTGGAGCGGTTTTTCATTGTTTGAGAACACATGGTTCTTGGAATTGGTCTAGATCAGGGGTGGCCAACCCAAATGATCTTAGAAGTACATCATAACTCCGCGGGCTGCATATAAAATCATATGTGCCCGTGTTAGATTTAGACCCACTGTAGACAATTCTTGGAGCGAAAAATTGAAACATCATTTGAGTTATTATTGTGTTTACTATTATTCTTACATATAAACATAGATAATATGATAATAATGATACTAAATACACATTGTAAAGAAATACATAGCACTAAAAATGAAATATAAAATTATATAAATATAAACAAAACAGAAAAATGAAATCATTAAAAAATACTTATTTTGCTAGGTGCGATATTTGTTTCTCTATTCTTTCACTAGCTTTTGCAAATCGTTCTCAATTTAGCTTTAGTGGCACATTGTAATTGGTGTTGTAGGTTAGCGTCCGTTATGTTTGAGCGTTTTTAGTATTTGGTCAATTTCATTTTCGGGAAAAAAAAAACGATTTGCAGGTATAACTTGAACCCAAAGCGCTGACAATTTTTTGTGCCAGATTTCTCAAATTGGAAAATTTCACTTTTGTGACGTAAATGTTGTAAAAATCTGTTTTTAATTGTGATGTTTCAAAAAGACTTTTTAATTCAATATTGCGTTGTAAGTCAACCAGCTCCATTTCGAGATATTCTGGTGCCGACTCGATTTCAACATGAAAGGGAGATGAATACATTTCAAAACTTTTGTTGTATTTGTCTAACTCTAAATCACTGAATCGGCTTCCAAAATCAGATTTCTTTTGCATATTTGATGAAAATTTGAATATAGGGATGCACAAATAATGTATTTTGTAATACATCGGTTTTCACTACTTTTTCCATTGTAAAATAAATATATTTTTGAAAAAGTGTGATACGTCTCACGGGTTGGCCACCCCTGGTCTAGCTACTGCTGTCGACCAAGTGGGATAAAAAACAGCAAAAACTAAAACAAATATCAAAGATTAATAATAATGCTGTTGTTGTTGTTTCTAATGCAGCTGGCAATACAGAAGTTAATCTTTATGCCATAGGCCAAGACTGCACCACTGTTATAATCTTTATGCATATGCAGACTATTATCCAGGGGCAGCATTTTAGAATCCAGTATGTGTAGCATTGAAGATAGGCTACGGACGCGAGTAAGACTACCTCCCCTCAGCTCTCTACGATCTCATTAGACCGGGATCTACGGTTTAAAGGGGATTCCAAACCATTATAAACATCCCCGGCACCGCTGGAATTCGAATCCGAAACCTTTGGTACCGAGCACCAGAGCGCCAGCCACTCGGCCATCAGGCCCTGCCTAATGGCCGAGTTGGTATGAAGCAGGCATGAATAATTTGGCTTGAAGTAGGTGTCAATCTGATTCATCTGGTAATATTAGCTACGCCATCTGTTAGAAAACCTAAAGAATTGAGTTTAGTATCTTTTCAATTTTCTTACAAAAATGCAGAAAATATGATACTCACTTTTCTAGTTAATCCTTTAACACGGCTGACGCTGGCAAAAAATTGGCGTCCAGTAGAACTTAATCTGAAAATTGTGTCAGGATACAACCACGGTCGAAGAATTCGGTACATGAATGTCTCTCCTATCCTAAAATATTTTTTACTTATATCGCATGGACATAAATTTTATTTTATGTATGATATATATTATGCAAGGACATAAATGGACTAAACTGGACATGCAAGACATAAATGGACATAAATTTTATTTTGTAAGATATATATTAGGCAAGGACATAAATGGACATAAATTGGACATACAAGACATAATTGGACATAAATTGGACATGCAAGACATAATTGGACATAAATTGGACATGCAAGACATAATTGGCTATAAATTTTATTTTCTGTATCATATATACACTGAAGTGACAAAAGTCATGGGATAGCAATATGCAAATTTTCAGATGGCAGTAGCATCGCGTAGAACAGGTATAAATGCGCAGTGCTTTCGCAGAGCTTTCATTTCTCTTCAACTTATTCATGTGAAAAGGTTTTGACGTGATGATGACCGCACGACGGGAATTAACAGACTGAACGCGGAATGTTAGTTGGAGTTAGACGCATGGGTCATGCCATTTCGGAAATCGTTAGGGAATTCAACATTCCCAGATCCACTGTGTCAAGAGTGTGCCGAGAGTATGAAATTTCAGGCATAACATCCCACCATGGACAGCGCAGTGGTCGACCGCCTGCACTTAACGACCGAGACCGGCGACGTCTGCAAAGAGTCGTAAATTCTAACAGACAAGCAACAGTCAAATAACCGCAGAAATAAACGTCTTGTCTGTTAGAACTGTGCGGAGAAATTTGGCTTTCTTGGGCTATTCCAGCAGAAGACCGACTCGAGTGCCTTTACTGACAGAACGACATCGCTTGCAGCGACTCGCACGTGCATCGGTTGGTCCCTAGATGAATGGAAAACCGTGGCCTGGTCCGATGAGTCACGATTTCAGTTGGTAAGAGCTGATGGTAGGGTTCGAGTGTGGCGCAGACCCCACGAAGCCATGGACCCAAACTGTCAGCAAGGCACTGTTCAAGCTGGTGGTGGCTCCGTAATGGTGTGGGCTGTTTTTCATGGCCTGGACTTGGTCCTCTGGTGCGACTGGACCGAACATTGACTGGAAATGCTTAGGTTCAGCTACTTGGAGATCACTTGCAGCCATTCATGGACTTCATGTACCCAAACAACGATGGGATTTTTATGGATGACAATGCGCCATGTCACTGGGCCACAACTGTTCGCGATTGGTTTGAAGAACATTCTGGACAATTCCAACGAATGATCTGGCCACCTAGATCGCCCGACATCAATCCCATCGAGCATTTATGGGACATCATCGAGAGGTCTGTTCGTGCCCAAAATCCTGCACCATCAACGCTTTCACAATTATGGACGTCTATCGAGACAGCATGGCTCAATATTCCTGCAGAAGACTTCCAACGACTTGTTGAGTCCATGCCACGTCGAGTTGCTGCACTTCGCCGGGCGAAAGGAGGGCCGACACGATATTAAGAGGTATCCCATGACTTTTGTCACTTCAGTGTATTATACAAGGACATAAATGAAAATAAATTGGACATAAACATAATTGACATAGACATACATTTTATTTTGTGTAAGATATATAGTAAGCAAGGCCATAAATGGACATAAACTGGACATGCAAGACATAATTGGACATAAATTTTGTTTTGTAAGATATATACTATGCAAGGACATAAATGGACATGCAAGACATAATTGAACAGAAATTTTATTTTTTGTATGATATATATTAAGCAAGAACATAAATTGGACATGTAAGACATAATTAGTCATAAATTTTATTTTGTGTATGATATATACTATAAAAGAGGGCTAGTCACTCGGCCATTCAGGCCCCAAATTCTATACCCAGATATTTAAAAACTGTTGTAGTCGCGACCGAATATTCTACTTGCTAAACGACCAAAATTGTACATTTTTCATTAATCTTCGTAGATTTAAAAAAAAAAAAAAAAACGAATAATTTTGCATTACATTTTTGTTACTTTTTGATAATTGACTTTAAAAAAAAAGTTATAGAAAATAAATATTTAATGTTGTTTTTTTAAGACACAGTTAATACTGTGTCCAAAAAGTAAGACCAATTTTCAATTTAAAATTCCGGGGTTTATAGAATTTCATTTTTTTTTCTTTTTTAAGTTGCTGTCACTGTCCTCGACATCTGTGTGAAGTTTGACGACAAAATATTCATTGGTGTTTGAGTTACACTTGGCTTTGTGTGACGCTAAAACTGATTCCGGCGATTTTTGAAATGTCTGAATTAATTGAGCAAAGAACTTGTATTAAATATAATGTGGCAGAAGGCATTGGGTGAGCAATCCTATATCGGAAAGAAATGTTTAGAAGTGTTAAAAACAGTACAAAAAAGACAAAGAACGCGTTGAAGAAGAAGAGCCCTCTGGTCTACCACCAACCTGAACCGACGAAGCTATCGCCCAAAAAATTAAAGATTTGGTGCTTGCAAACCGTGGATTTACAATTAGAGACAATTTTGGTGATGTTGGAATTTCAGAAGGATCGGTCAATTCCATTTTGGGCCTCAAGCGCGTCAAATCTCGATTGGTACCGAAAACACTGAATGCGCCAGCTCACACTGCATTGATTCTTCGTGACTTTTTAGCCAAAACCGAAACCCATATCGTTTCACAACCACCGTGTTCACCCCGTGGCTTCTGGCTATTACCTAAACTCAAAAGACCACTCCGGGGACACCATTTTGTGTCGATTGAAGAGATTCAACGTGAATCGGCGAAAGCTTTGAAGGCCATCCCTGCCGATGACTTTTTAGCATGCATTGAGGATTGGAAAAAAGTTGGCATAAGTGCATTGTGTCCGGAGGGGATTACTTTGAAGGCGATGAAATAAATTTGGAAGAATAAGTAAAAAGTTTTTTGAAAAAAAAAAATTGGTCAAACTTTTTGTGCACAGTGCACAAGCTTTTTGTGTTGTTTTTTGTTCACTTTTTCAAACTAAAACAATAGGGTGTAGTTTAAAGAATCTAGATGTAAAATTAATAAATTAATTTAATTTGAACAAAAGCTTACTGGCAATAGTAATTTAAACAACGACGAATTATTTGTTCATTAAAATAACTTACTCGTGTATAGCTTTTACATATTCATCATTTTGACCACTCTGAGCATTGATATTCACGCCCATGGCAGTTTCTAGAAGAGAAAGATTAACAGAAAAAAAAAAATTGAAAAACCTATATATTCAAAGATATAATAGAAAATTTATCAATTTAGAAATACACAATGTGTACAAATCTTTATGACAGATTTTTAAAACAATTCCAAAATACCTGACAAACAATAATTGTCCTTATTTATGATCGGGACATCTCCAATGCTTTTGAAATATATCGCTCTCTTAAACAAAGAGATTCTTTTACAATTTGTTAAATTGCTTTTGCTGTTTAATGCAGTCAACTTGTGCTGTTAAATTCGAAAAACTCAGAAAAAAAAATTGAGAAAAAAAAAGCGTTTAGTTATGATACAAATATTAAGTAGTGTATAATTTTTCCCACCGGAAGAGTTGTAGCATTTCTTTCCCAGGAGAAAAGAAAGTATATTTTTAATAAGTACATAATAACAACCTATCATTCAAGCTTGACAGCAGATAAGCAGTTTTGTGGATAGTTATATTGCTTGCAATTAGTGTTTTGTACTCATGATAACAACCTGTCACTCAAATCTGACAGGAGATAATCAGTGTCATGGATAAAGAGATCTCATGAAATTAGTTGATGTATGTGCGCCCTTTGTAGGTCTAAAAAAATACTGATGGAATATGGACTACACCATGAATTGTTCTATCGTGATTGGTGATAGATCATTAGTTGTGAAATCTCTACTCCAATAAGGAGTGAGGGAAGCTAACTCCCCCTCTCTTAATGGATTTTCTTAAAGGGAGGGTATTAGATAAGAAGAAAGAGAATTTTGCGACGAGTCGACAAAAAGTGTTGTTTTTCTTTTTTTTTCAGAAAGTACCTGAACAGGCCAAAGTTTCCACCTGCTTACAAGTTGTGTTCTGGTTTCGTGTATCACATCGTGTGATAATTGAGGTCTGTCGCGGACCAGTTGGACTACATTTGTCATAGACTAGAGAACTCTGAAAATCTCCGTCCTTGAAGTGAACTGCACTTGAGTATCTAATATATATCTTTAATTTTCATTCCATTGCAAATTGAGTTCTGTAAATAGAAATAACGCTTGCAAATAAATTTTAAAATGTTCCTTAAAGTGGCCTACTTCTTGAAGCCGTTATAGGCCTAGTATAGGCCGAGACATTACAGTAGCAATAATTTTCTTCAGTAGAATGTTTGTATACCGACCACAATGATTTCTACTTCAAAATTCTCTGTTACAGAACATGTTAATGACATTTTTATTAGAAAGGAATTTTGATTTTACATAATTTATTAATAAAAATTTGTCAATTTAATTTCATAAATGTCATTATTAAAATTTTTTGAAAATTTGATCTAACACGCATTATTAAAAATGCATTAGGTTTTTGATTTATCCTTAATTTTATCCTATAATATAATAAAAATAATTTGAATTGAACAAAATATAGTTCATTACTATGCCTTAAAATTTGAATTTTTTATTTTTTTATTTTGAATTTAAAGAAAGAAACTTAAAATTATTGTTTTATTTTCTACGAAAAAATGCTATTGATATTTACATATATCAAAAGAAATGCAAGAAAAAAATGTAACGAATTATTCGTAGTAATAAACAATAAATATATATACGAAAAATATTTAGGTTACATCAATATTATATGAATTAATAATGCCGTTTTACTATTTTTAAAAATAAAGTAACCGTAAATTGATAATATTTATTTAACAATATCATATTGATGCTTGATTATTATCAGGAAAAAAATGAATTTGGCTTTAACTTTTATATTTTTTATTAAGGAAAATACAACTAATATAAATTAAGATGCATTAAATTTTTAGTAAAAGGATTTCTAAAAATTTAATAAAAATCGATTATATACGTTTAAATACTACTGCATTTACTGTATACTTATCGTAAATTTAGAATAATATATATATAATAACAACTATTATTATTATCATTGTTTAATTATATAACATTTATAATTATTTATTTCCAATACGATACAGTAGCCAATATTATAGATAATTCTCAAATGTATGGAGTTTAATTGCAACAACATTTTATTGAAATTTTTTTTTATAGATGGCGCCATGAGGCAACCAATAAATGCTGTTAATTTTTTTAAAATTCTTTTTAAAATTAAGGGACATTACATCAAAATTGAAATTTTGACCTACATAAAATTTGAAATCGCTCACAAAATGTATTCAAAGAGAACTTAAATTTTATAAATTATTTTTAAAACTTACGACAAATAATATCCAAAGTACAGCTGGTTATCAAGGGTGTAACATCAATCCAAGATCCTTTGAGGGCTTGCAACTTGGAAACAAGAACATTAGACTGATCATGGAACACAGAAAAGAAATCCTCCAATATGGAAAAGTGAAATGTTGGCGTTAATAACTTTCGCCGGAATCGCCATTTTCCCCTGAACTGAAAAAAAAATGATGAAAATAGTGTCGTAATATTAATAAATTACTGGAAAGAATAATATAAAAAGTCTGTAACTGGCCATAGTTTGTCCATCCCTGATCTAAGGGCCTTTTTAATTATCCTCTCTCTTTTTCTGAGACAATCCACCAGCGTTCCATTGAAGAACTCTAAGAAACTCACACTGAGTGCCAGACTGAAGGCCGTGTTTGAAGATCATTTTGCCTTGTCAGACGTTGCCCGGAGTGTACCATGAAGTGACAGATCTACGTTGCACTCTATGATATGTATGAAACTTTGTTCATTCTGACGCGAATACTTAGGAATTTCAAAACATAGTGTATGCTGATTTTTCGCCGTTTTCAGAACTGTTTACCAACTCTTTAAACGTTTTAATTATTACCATTAATAAACAATGTAAAAATAATCATGAATTTTCAATTTCTTGAAAAAGTCACTGTGGAGGGCCACTATAACTTGTAGCAACACACACAAATAAATATAAAGATAAATATATTATATATATCAATAGATATTAAAGAAATGTCTTATATTACATACCTAGTGAGGAGACCAGTGCCTAACCATGGAGAAAGGAGCCTATATTCTTCGCCTTTGTCGATAACAGAGCTACTTAACACTACCTGTAAAATAAAATGTTATTAGATTATTACACTATTGGCTTAACATTCAAAGAAAAAATTCTATTTCAACAATTTCTATTTCTATTTTCACAATTTCTTCGGAATGATGACGGAATTTTAGTGAGTTAAGTCACATTGAAGGATGAAGGAATTTTAGTGAGTTAAGTGACATTGAAGGATGACGGAATTTTAGTGAGTTAAGTAACATTGAAGGATGAAAGAAACATTGAAGGATGAAGCAAATTTTAGTGAGTTAAGTGACATTGAAGGATGACGGAATTTTAGTGAGTTAAGTAACATTGAAGGATGAAGGAATTTTAGTGAGTTAAGTAACATTGAAGGATGAAGGAATTTTAGTGAGTTAAGTAACATTGAAGGATGAAAGAAACATTGAAGGATGAAGCAAATTTTAGTGAGTTAAGTAACATTGACGGATGAAGGAATTTTAGTGAGTTAAGTAACATTGAAGGATGAAGTAAATTTTAGTGAGTTAAGTGACATTGAAGGATGACGGAATTTTAGTGAGTTAAGTAACATTGAAGGATGAAAGAAACATTGAAGGATGAAGCAAATTTTAGTGAGTTAAGTGACATTGAAGGATGACGGAATTTTAGTGAGTTAAGTAACATTGAAGGATGAAGGAATTTTAGTGAGTTAAGTAACATTGAAGGATGAAAGAAACATTGAAGGATGAAGCAAATTTTAGTGAGTTAAGTGACATTGAAGGATGAAGGAATTTTAGTGAGTTAAGTAACATTGAAGGATGAAGGAATTTTAGTGAGTTAAGTGAACATTGAAGGATGAAGGATGAAGTAAATTTTAGTGAGTTAAGGATGACATTTTAGTGAGTTAAACATTGTGACATTGAAGGATGACGGAATTTTAGTGAGTTAAGTAACATTGAAGGATGACGGAATTTTAGTGAGTTAAGTAACATTGAAGGATGAAAGAAACATTGAAGGATGAAGTAAATTTTAGTGAGTTAAGTGACATTGAAGGATGACGGAATTTTAGTGAGTTAAGTAACATTGAAGGATGAAGGAATTTTAGTGAGTTAAGTAACATTGAAGGATGACGGAATTTTAGTGAGTTAAACATTGAAGGATGAAAGAAACATTGAAGGATGAAGGAATTTTAGTGAGTTAAGTAACATTGAAGGATGACGGAATTTTAGTGAGTTTGAAGGATGAAGGATGACGGAATTTTAGTGAGTTATGAAGGATGAAGAAACATTGAAGGATGAAGCAAATTTTAGTGAGTTAAGTGACATTGAAGGATGACGGAATTTTAGTGAGTTAAGTAACATTGAAGGATGAAGGAATTTTAGTGAGTTAAGTAACATTGAAGGATGAAAGAAACATTGAAGGATTTTTTAGTGAGTTAAGTAACATTGAAGGATGACGGAATTTTAGTGAGTTAACATTGAAGGATGAAGGAAATTTTAGTGAGTTAAGTGACATTGAAGGATGACGGAATTTTAGTGAGTTAAGTAACATTGAAGGAGATGAAAGTTTAGTGAGTTAACATTGAAGGATGAAGGAATTTTAGTGAGTTAAGTAACATTGAAGGATGAAGGAATTTTAGTGAGTTAAGTAACATTGAAGGATGAAAGAAACATTGAAGGATGAAGTAAATTTTAGTGAGTTAAGTGACATTGAAGGATGACGGAATTTTAGTGAGTTAAGTAACATTGAAGGATGACGGAATTTTAGTGAAAGAAACATTGAAGGATGAAGTAAATTTTAGTGAGTTAAGTGACATTGAAGGATGACGGAATTTTAGTGAGTTAAGTAACATTGAAAGATGAAAGAAACATTGAAGGATGAAGGAAATTTTAGTGAGTTAAGTGACATTGAAGGATGAAGGAATTTTAGTGAGTTAAGTAACATTGAAAGATGAAAGAAACATTGAAGGATGAAGTAAATTTTAGTGAGTTAAGTGACATTGAAGGATGACGGAATTTTAGTGAGTTAAGTAACATTGAAGGATGAAGGAATTTTAGTGAGTTAAGTAACATTGAAGGATGAAGTATTGAAGGATGAAGTAAATTTTAGTGAGTTAAGTGACATTGAAGGATGAAGGAATTTTAGTGAGTTAAGTAACATTGAAGGATGAAGGAATTTTAGTGAGTTAAGTAACATTGAAGGATGAAAGAAAAGGATGGAAATGATTTTAGAAGGATGAAGTAAATTTTAGTGAGTTAAGGATGACATTGAAGGATGACGGAATTTTAGTGAGTTAAGTAACATTGAAGGATGAAGGAATTTTAGTGAGTTAAGTAACATTGAAGGATGAAGGAAATTTTAGTGAGTTAAGTAACATTGAAGGATGATTGAAGGATGAAGGAAATTTTAGTGAGTTAAGTAACATTGAAGGAAGGATGAAGGAATTTTAGTGAGTTAGGCAAGGATGAAGGAATTTTAGTGAGTTAAGTAACATTGAAGGATGAAGAATTTTAGTGAGTTAAACATTGAAGGATGAAGGAATTTTAGTGAGTTAAGTAACATTGAAGGATGACGGAATTTTAGTGAGTTAAGTAACATTGAAGGATGAAGAATTTTAGTGAGTTAAGTAACATTGAAGGATGAAAGAAACATTGAAGGATGAAGTAAATTTTAGTGAGTTAAGTGACATTGAAGGATGACGGAATTTTAGTGAGTTAAGTAACATTGAAGGATGAAGGAATTTTAGTGAGTTAAGTAACATTGAAGGATGAAAGAAACATTGAAGGATGAAGTAAATTTTAGTGAGTTAAGTGACATTGAAGGATGACGGAATTTTAGTGAGTTAAGTAACATTGAAGGATGAAGGAATTTTAGTGAGTTAAGTAACATTGAAGGATGAAAGAAACATTGAAGGATGAAGTAAATTTTAGTGAGTTAAGTAACATTGAAGGATGACGGAATTTTAGTGAGTTAAAACATTGAAGGATGAAGAATTTTAGTGAGTTAAGTAACATTGAAGGATGAAAAAGAAACATTGAAGGATGAAGGAAATTTTTAGTGAGTTAAGTGAAAGACATTGAAGGATGACAATTTTAGTGAGTTAAGAAGGATGACATTGAAGGATGAAGGAATTTTAGTGAGTTAAGTAACATTGAAGGATGAAAGAAACATTGAAGGATGAAGTAAATTTTAGTGAGTTAAGTGACATTGAAGGATGAAGGAATTTTAGTGAGTTAAGTAACATTGAAGGATGAAGGAATTTTAGTGAGTTAAAACATTGAAGGATGAAGTTGAAGGATTTTTTAGTGAGTTAAGTGACATTGAAGGATGACGGAATTTTAGTGAGTTAAGTAACATTGAAGGATGAAGGAATTTTAGTGAGTTAAGTAACATTGAAGGATGAAAGAAACATTGAAGGATGAAGTAAATTTTAGTGAGTTAAGTGACATTGAAGGATGACGGAATTTTAGTGAGTTAAGTAACATTGAAGGATGAAGGAATTTTAGTGAGTTAAGTAACATTGAAGGATGAAAGAAACATTGAAGGATGAAGTAAATTTTAGTGAGTTAAGTGACATTGAAGGATGACGGAATTTTAGTGAGTTAAGTAACATTGAAGAATGACGGAATTTTAGTGAGTTAAGTAACATTGAAGGATGAAAGAAACATTGAAGGATGAAGTAAATTTTAGTGAGTTAAAGTGACATTGAAGGATGACGGAATTTTAGTGAGTTAAGTAACATTGAAGGATGAAGGAATTTTAGTGAGTTAAGTAACATTGAAGGATGAAAGAAACATTGAAGGATGAAGTTTTTAGTGAGTTAAGTGACATTGAAGGATGACGGAATTTTAGTGAGTTAAGTAACATTGAAGGATGAAGGAATTTTAGTGAGTTAAGTAACATTGAAGGATGAAAGAAACATTGAAGGATGAAGTAAATTTTAGTGAGTTAAGTGACATTGAAGGATGACGGAATTTTAGTGAGTTAAGTAACATTGAAGGATGAAGGAATTTTAGTGAGTTAAGTAACATTGAAGGATGAAAGAAACATTGAAGGATGAAGTAAATTTTAGTGAGTTAAGTGACATTGAAGGATGACGGAATTTTAGTGAGTTAAGTAACATTGAAGGATGAAGGAATTTTAGTGAGTTAAGTAACATTGAAGGATGAAAGAAACATTGAAGGATGAAGTTTTTAGTGAGTTAAGTGACATTGAAGGATGACGGAATTTTAGTGAGTTAAGTAACATTGAAGGATGAAGGAATTTTAGTGAGTTAAGATGAAAGAAACATTGAAGGATGAAGTAAATTTTAGTGAGTTAAGTGACATTGAAGGATGACGGAATTTTAGTGAGTTTTAAGGAATGAGTTAAGTAACATTGAAGGATGAAAGAAACATTGAAGGATGAAGTAAATTTTAGTGAGTTAAGTGACATTGAAGGATGACGGAATTTTAGTGAGTTAGTAACATTGAAGAATGACATTGAAGAACATTGAAGGATGAAAATTTTAGTGAGTTAACATTGAAGATGAAAGAAACATTTTTTAGTGAGTTAAGTAACATTGAAGGATGAAGGAATTTTAGTGAGTTAAGTAACATTGAAAGATGAAAGAAACATTGAAGGATGAAGTAAATTTTAGTGAGTTAAGTGACATTGAAGGATGACGGAATTTTAGTGAGTTAAGTAACATTGAAGGATGAAGGAATTTTAGTGAGTTAAGTAACATTGAAGGATGAAGGAAACATTGAAGGATGAAGGAAATTTTAGTGAGTTAGGTAACATTGAAGGATGAAGGAAAATTTTAGTGAGTTAAGTAACATTGAAGGATGAAGGAAATTTTAGTGAGTTAAGTAACATTGAAGGATGAAGGAATTTTAGTGAAAGTAACATTGAAGGATGAAGGAATTTTAGTGAGTTAAGTAACATTGAAGGATGAAGGAATTTTAGTGAGTTAAGTAACATTGATGAAGGAATTTTAGTGAGTTAAGTAACATTGAAGGATGAAGGAAACGTTGAAGGATGACGGAATTTTAGTGAGTTCAGTAACGTTGAAGGATGACGGAATGCTAGTTGAGTTAGGTAACATTGAAGGATGAACGAATTTTAGTGAGTTCAGTAACATTGAAGGGTGACGGAATTTTAGTGTGCCAAGTAACATTGAAGGGTGACGGAATTTTAGTGTGTCAAGTAACATTGAAGGGTGACGGAATTTTAGTGTGCCAAGTAACATTGAAGGATGACGGAATTTTAGTGATTTAAGTAACATTGAAGATAATGGAATTTTAGTGTGTTAAGTAACATTTAACAGGATTCCAGGATTAACAGATTACAATTAATTACGAATAAAATCAGAATAGAAAATTAAAAGGAAAAAAATTTGCAACATATTGTGTGTATTCTGGTGCTCATATACGCAACAATTAATTTTTGTAATAATATTAATTAAATGTATAATATCCATAAATACTTTATTTCATTTTATTTTAAAATTAAATATATTAAAATATTTAGAAATTAAACAATCTAAGAAAAATTTAACTTTATAATAAATTATAATATAATTGGTATAATGACAAATTACTTAATTTAATACAAAAATAAATTTAAATATTGCTACCAAATCCACGCTAAATGTAAATTTAATTTTTTCTTGCGTCACGCTGTACTACTGTGTCAAAAAATTAAGATCAGTTTTCAATTTAAATCTCCCGGGCATATGGTATTTAATTATTTTTCTTTTTTAAGTTATTGGTACTATCCTTGACATCTGTGTGAAGTTTTATGTCAAAATATTCATTATTGCTTGAGTTACGCTTGGTTTTGTAAAATGCTAAAACTGATTCTGGCAATTTTTGAATTGTCTCTTCAATTGACTCAAAACAGTGTACCCGGAGTGCTCTTTTGTGTTTAGGGCATGGCCAGAGGTAGCACGATGCTAAATTAGGTGAATACGGTGGTTGTGGAACGATATGGGTTTCATTTTTGGCGGAAAAGTCACGAAGAATCAATGCAGTGCAAGCTGGCGCATTCAGTGTTTTCGGTACCAATGGAGATTTGACACTTTTGAGCCAAAAACATCTTTTAAAACGGAATTTTGAAATTCCAATATCAGCAGCAAGGTCTCTTAATTGAAAATCGACGGTTTGCAAGCATCAAAACTTTAATTCCTTGGACGTGAGCTTCGTAGGTTGAGGTTGATGGTCGACCAGATGGCTCTTTGTTTATACCACTTCTAAACATTTCTTTCCGATATAGGAATGCACACCGAATGCTTTCTACAACATTCTATAGGTTTCCGCAAACAAAATTTAATACAAGTCCGTTGCTCTATTAATTCAGACATTTCAAAAATCGCCGGAATCAGTTTTAGCGTCTCACAAAGCCAAGCGTAACTCGAGCCCTAATGAATATTTTGACTTCAAATTTCACACAAATGTCAAGGACAATGCTAGCAACGTAAAAAAAAAAAAAAAAATTTAAGTTCCATAAGTCCTGGGAATTGTAAATTTAAAATTGTTCTTACTTCATACATTCATACATATATATACACACTCAAGAGCCAAAACATTATGACCACCCCTACATTTTGCAATGAACTCGCCTGGATGACGTGGAAGGCACGTGATCAGGTGGAAGTGGTATTTAACTGCTGCTGGAGAGTCTGAAGAATCACTCTTTCACTTACTTTTGTGTGTGATGGGAAAGGCTGTGGATCTAAGCGACTTTGAAAAGGGCAGATTGTAATGGCTCGAAGGCTCGGAACAAGTATTTCCGAAACTGCACGACTCGTGGGTTGTTCGCGATCTACAGTTGTTACTACTTATGCAAAGTGGATGAATGACGGTGAAACCAGCAGTAGACGACATGGTGTTGGACGTCCACACGCTATCAAAGAAAAAGGTCGTCGGAGACTGTTTTGCATGGTGAAGCAAAACCTGAGCCAGACAGTGACTCAGCTGACAGACCAATACAATGCAGGGCCAAGTAGAATAGTATCGGAGCACAGTGTTCAGCGGACACTGTTGGATATGGGGATACGCAGCAAACGTCCCACTCGTGTGGCTTTGCTGACCAAGCGTCATCGCCAACTGCGCTGGGCCCGGGAACATCGTGACTGGTTAATGGATCAGTAGGAGAGAGTTGTCTGATCAGATGAATCACGGTTTGTCATTCATCACGCCGATGGCCGTGTCAGGATATGTCGTCTTCTAGGCGAACAGTTGCTCCCTCAATGTACAGGTCATACACAGGCTGGTGGTGGCGGTATTATGCTTTGGGGGACGTTCTCTTGGGCGTCTCTGGGACCCGTGGTTGTGGTAGAACGGACCAAGAATGCTACAGGGTATCTCAACATCATTGCGGACAAGTTGCACCCTTACATGGCCTCTGTTTTTCCAGCTGGAAATGGAATGTTCCAACAGGACAACGCCCCTTGTCACAAGGCTAAAATTGTGTTGGAGTGGTTCCAGAAACATGATGCTGAATTCCAGTTAATGTCCTGGCCGCCTAACTCACCGGATCTCAATCCGATAGAACACATTTGGGATGTCCTGGGACGGCAGCTCAGGGTTCAAAGACCACCGATTCGCAATATCTCGAATTTGCGTGACCGTTGCTTAAACATCTGGTACACTCTGTCCCCGGCCATCTACCAAGGACTTGGGGCATCCATGCCAAGGCGGGTTGAAGCTGTGTTGCGCGCCAAAGGTGGGCTAACTCGTTATTGACAGGTCATAATGTTTTGGCTCTTGAGTATATATATTGTTCTTCCTTTTGGACACAGTATTATATATATACATGTATATATATATATATACATACATACATACATACAGTCTAGTCACATTAATGTGACACTGGACTGTTTATATATATATATATATGTATAATCTATTTCAACCAAACTATGAATTACAGACATTTAATTAAAAATTATGTAGCAGAAAATCAGCCTAACTATGGAAATATCTAGAAAAAAGGGTTCCACTTCACCTCGACGGTTTCTGGCTTGTAGAAAAAGACAGCAGGCGTAAAAAATAGGTAAATTCGAAAGATCCGTTCTTTATCGAAGAGTCGACAGAAACCATGCAGTGCTTGGAGCAGTACTGAAATAAAGCAAAGAGAGATATCAGAAATTTAACACTATGTTCAAGACTATATCAGACATGTCAATCTTACTTACCACACCAAAGAGTCATATTAAATAATATACATAAAGGCGCGGTCTTCGTATACAAAATTAGAAATAAATAGAAAGCAGTTTCTTATTACTATTATCATGACACAAAATAAAAATATGTTACTATTATTATCATTGGTAATATATATATTGGAATAGACACTTCGTCAGCCCATGGTGAATAACCAATCACAATGCAGTAACTCATCACGTAGTTCATATCTCATCTGTAATTGTTTAGACCTATGAAAGTCGAACAAACAATCGCAAATTTGATGATGTTTCATTATCCGTGACACTGATTTTCTGGTGGCAGATTTAATAGTGACAAGTATTAGACCAATATTAGACCAATAACGGCTTCAAGAAAAGGGACATTTTCAGGATTATGGGAACACTTTAATTTTTATTTATAAGCAATTATATATATACATATATATATAAATTCAGAATTCTGGTTATTATAAAAGAAATGAAAATCAAAAATAAAAATTTGATCACAAGTGCAGAATTAAAACACAAGTTCACACCAAGATCGAAAAGTTTCAGAGTTCTCGAGTCTATGTCGAATCTAATGCACCCGGTCTGCGGCAAACCTTAATTTTCACACGTCGTTATACACGAAATCACAAGGGGCTCACATTGTAAACAGGTGGAATCTCCGGCCTGCCCAGTCATTTTATAAAAAAAGAGAAAAACAACACTTCATGTCGACTAATTGCATGTAGTATAAATATTCACAATACAGTTTATCTGCGGTCATAGTTGAGGATAGGTTGCTCTCATTAGAACAAAACACTATTTGCATGTATTATAAATATTCACAATACAGTTTATCTGCGGTCATAGTTGAGTGATAGGTTGCTCTCATTAGAACAAAACACTATTTGCATGTATTATAAATATTCACAATACAGTTTATCTGCTGTCATAGTTGAGTGATAGGTTGCTCTCATTAGAAAAAACACTATTTGCATGTATTATAAATATTCACAATACAGTTTATCTGCTGTCATAGTTGAGTGATAGGTTGCTCTCATTAGAACAAAACACTATTTGCATGTATAATAAATATTTACAATACAGTTTATCTGCTGTCATAGTTGAGTGATAGGTTGCTTTCTTTAGAACAAAACACTATTTGCATGTATTATAAATATTCACAATACAGTTTATCTGCTGTCATAGATGAGTGATAGGTTGCTCTCATTAGAACAAAACACTATTTGCATGTATTATAAATATTCACAATACAGTTTATCTGCTGTCATAGTTGAGTAATAGGTTGCTCTCATTAGAACAAAACACTATTTGCATGTATTATAAATATTCACAATACAGTTTATCTGCTGACATAGTTGAGTGATAGGTTGCTCTCATTAGAACAAAACACTATTTGCATGTATTATAAATATACACAATACAGATTATCTGCTATCAGTTGAGTGATAGGTTGCTCTCATTAGAACAAAACACTATTTGCATGTATTATAAATATTCACAATACAGTTTATCTGCTGTCATAGTTGAGCGATAGGTTGCTCTCATTAGAACAAAACACTATTTGCATGTATTATAAATATTCACAATACAGTTTATCTGCGGTCATAGTTGAGTGATAGGTTGCTCTCATTAGAACAAAACACTATTTGCATGTATTATAAATATTCACAATACAGTTTATCTGCTGTCATAGTTGAGTGATAGGTTGCTCTCATTAGAACAAAACACTATTTGCATGTATTATAAATATTCACAATACAGTTTATCTGCTGTCATAGTTGAGCGATAGGTTGCTCTCATTAGAACAAAACACTATTTGCGTGTATTATAAATATTCACAATACAGTTTATCGGCTGTCATAGTTGAGCGATAGGTTGCTCTCATTAGAACAAAACACTATTTGCGTGTATTATAAATATTGACAATACAGTTTATCTGCGGTCATAGTTGAGTGATAGGTTGCTCTCATTTAGAAAAAAACACTATTTGCATGTATTATAAATATTCACAATACAGTTTATCTGCTGTCATAGTTGAGTGATAGGTTGCTCTCATTAGAACAAAACACTATTTGCATGTATTATAAATATTCACAATACAGTTTATCTGCTGTCATAGTTGAGTGATAGGTTGCTCTCATTAGAACAAAACACTATTTGCATGTATTATAAATATTCACAATACAGTTTATCTGCTGTCATAGTTGAGTGATAGGTTGCTCTCATTAGAAAAAACACTATTTGCATGTATTATAAATATTCACAATACAGTTTATCTGCTGTCATAGTTGAGTGATAGGTTGCTCTCATTAGAAAAAAACACTATTTGCGTGTATTATAAATATTCACAATACAGTTTATCTGCTGTCATAGTTGAGTGATAGGTTGCTCTCATTAGAAAAAAACACTATTTGCATGTATTATAAATATTCACAATACAGTTTATCTGCTGTCATAGTTGAGTGATAGGTTGCTCTCATTAGAACAAAACACTATTTGCATGTATTATAAATATTCACAATACAGTTTATCTGCTGTCATAGTTGAGTGATAGGTTGCTCTCATTAGAAAAAACACTATTTGCGTGTATTATAAATATTCACAATACAGTTTATCTGCTGTCATAGTTGAGTGATAGGTTGCTCTCATTAGAACAAAACACTATTTGCATGTATTATAAATATTTACAATACAGTTTATCTGCTGTCATAGTTGAGTGATAGGTTGCTCTCATTAGAACAAAACACTATTTGCATGTATTATAAATATTCACAATACAGTTTATCTGCTGTCATAGTTGAGTGATAGGTTGCTCTCATTAGAACAAAACACTATTTGCATGTATTATAAATATTCACAATACAGTTTATCTGCTGTCATAGTTGAGCGATAGGTTGCTCTCATTAGAACAAAACACTATTTGCATGTATTATAAATATTCACAATACAGTTTATCTGCTGTCATAGTTGAGCGATAGGTTGCTCTCATTAGAACAAAACACTATTTGCGTGTATTATAAATATTCACAATACAGTTTATCTGCGGTCATAGTTGAGTGATAGGTTGCTCTCATTAGAACAAAACACTATTTGCGTGTATTATAAATATTCACAATACAGTTTATCTGCTGTCATAGTTGAGTGATAGGTTGCTCTCATTAGAACAAAACACTATTTGCATGTATTATAAATATTTACAATACAGTTTATCTGCTGTCATAGTTGAGTGATAGGTTGCTCTCATTAGAACAAAACACTATTTGCATGTATTATAAATATTCACAATACAGTTTATCTGCTGTCATAGTTGAGCGATAGGTTGCTCTCATTAGAACAAAACACTATTTGCATGTATTATAAATATTCACAATACAGTTTATCTGCTGTCATAGTTGAGTGATAGGTTGCTCTCATTAGAACAAAACACTATTTGCATGTATTATAAATATTCACAATACAGTTTATCTGCTGTCATAGTTGAGTGATAGGTTGCTCTCATTAGAAAAAACACTATTTGCGTGTATTATAAATATTCACAATACAGTTTATCTGCTGTCATAGTTGAGTGATAGGTTGCTCTCATTAGAACAAAACACTATTTGCATGTATTATAAATATTCACAATACAGTTTATCTGCTGTCATAGTTGAGTGATAGGTTGCTCTCATTAGAACAAAACACTATTTGCATGTATTATAAATATTCACAATACAGTTTATCTGCTGTCATAGTTGAGCGATAGGTTGCTCTCATTAGAACAAAACACTATTTGCATGTATTATAAATATTCACAATACAGTTTATCTGCTGTCATAGTTGAGTGGATAGGTTGCTCTCTTTAGAACAAAACACTATTTGCATGTATTATAAATATTCACAATACAGTTTATCTGCTGTCATAGTTGAGTGATAGGTTGCTCTCATTAGAACAAAACACTATTTGCATGTATTATAAATATTCACAATACAGTTTATCTGCTGTCATAGTTGAGTGATAGGTTGCTCTCATTAGAACAAAACACTATTTGCATGTATTATAAATATTCACAATACAGTTTATCTGCTGTCATAGTTGAGTGATAGGTTGCTCTCATTAGAACAAAACACTATTTGCGTGTATTATAAATATTCACAATACAGTTTATCTGCTGTCATAGTTGAGTGATAGGTTGCTCTCATTAGAACAAAACACTATTTGCGTGTATTATAAATATTCACAATACAGTTTATCTGCTGTCATAGTTGAGTGATAGGTTGCTCTCATTAGAACAAAACACTATTTGCATGTATTATAAATATTTACAATACAGTTTATCTGCTGTCATAGTTGAGTGATAGGTTGCTCTCATTAGAACAAAACACTATTTGCATGTATTATAAATATTCACAATACAGTTTATCTGCTGTCATAGTTGAGTGATAGGTTGCTCTCATTAGAACAAAACACTATTTGCATGTATTATAAATATTCACAATACAGTTTATCTGCTGTCATAGTTGAGTGATAGGTTGCTCTCATTAGAACAAAACACTATTTGCATGTATTATAAATATTCACAATACAGTTTATCTGCTGTCATAGTTGAGTGATAGGTTGCTCTCATTAGAACAAAACACTATTTGCATGTATTATAAATATTCACAATACAGTTTATCTGCTGTCATAGTTGAGTGATAGGTTGCTCTCATTAGAACAAAACACTATTTGCATGTATTATAAATATTTACAATACAGTTTATCTGCTGTCATAGTTGAGTGATAGGTTGCTCTCATTAGAACAAAACACTATTTGCATGTATTATAAATATTCACAATACAGTTTATCTGCTGTCATAGTTGAGCGATAGGTTGCTCTCATTAGAACAAAAACACTATTTGCGTGTATTATAAATATTCACAATACAGTTTATCTGCTGTCATAGTTGAGTGATAGGTTGCTCTCATTAGAACAAAACACTATTTGCATGTATTATAAATATTCACAATACAGTTTATCTGCTGTCATAGTTGAGTGATAGGTTGCTCCTCATTAGAACAAAACACTATTTGCATGTATTATAAATATTCACAATACAGTTTATCTGCTGTCATAGTTGAGCGATAGGTTGCTCTCATTAGAACAAAACACTATTTGCATGTATTATAAATATTCACAATACAGTTTATCTGCTGTCATAGTTGAGCGATAGGTTGCTCTCATTAGAAAAAAAACATTATTTGCGTGTATTATAAATATTCACAATACAGTTTATCTGCTGTCATAGTTGAGTGATAGGTTGCTCTCATTAGAACAAAACACTATTTGCATGTATTATAAATATTTACAATACAGTTTATCTGCTGTCATAGTTGAGTGATAGGTTGCTCTCATTAGAACAAAACACTATTTGCATGTATTATAAATATTCACAATACAGTTTATCTGCTGTCATAGTTGAGTGATAGGTTGCTCTCATTAGAACAAAACACTATTTGCATGTATTATAAATATTCACAATACAGTTTATCTGCTGTCATAGTTGAGTGATAGGTTGCTCTCATTAGAACAAAACACTATTTGCATGTATTATAAATATTCACAATACAGTTTATCTGCTGTCATAGTTGAGTGATAGGTTGCTCTCATTAGAACAAAACACTATTTGCATGTATTATAAATATTCACAATACAGTTTATCTGCTGATTGAGTGATAGGTTGCTCTCATTAGAACAAAACACTATTTGCATGTATTATAAATATACACAATACAGATTATCTGCTATCAGTTGAGTGATAGGTTGCTCTCATTAGAACAAAACACTATTTGCATGTATTATAAATATTCACAATACAGTTTATCTGCTGTCATAGTTGAGCGATAGGTTGCTCTCATTAGAACAAAACACTATTTGCATGTATTATAAATATTCACAATACAGTTTATCTGCTGTCATAGTTGAGTGATAGGTTGCTCTCATTAGAACAAAACACTATTTGCGTGTATTATAAATATTCACAATACAGTTTATCTGCTGTCATAGTTGAGTGATAGGTTGCTCTCATTAGAACAAAACACTATTTGCATGTATTATAAATATTCACAATACAGTTTATCTGCTGTCATAGTTGAGTGATAGGTTGCTCTCATTAGAACAAAACACTATTTGCATGTATTATAAATATTCACAATACAGTTTATCTGCTGTCATAGTTGAGCGATAGGTTGCTCTCATTAGAACAAAACACTATTTGCATGTATTATAAATATTCACAATACAGTTTATCTGCTGTCATAGTTGAGTGATAGGTTGCTCTCATTAGAAAAAAACACTATTTGCGTGTATTATAAATATTCACAATACAGTTTATCTGCTGTCATAGTTGAGTGATAGGTTATTATAAATCTCATTAGAAAGTGAAAACACTATTTGCATGTATTATAAATATTTACAATACAGTTTATCTGCTGTCATAGTTGAGTGATAGGTTGCTCTCATTAGAACAAAACACTATTTGCATGTATTATAAATATTCACAATACAGTTTATCTGCTGTCATAGTTGAGGGATAGGTTGCTCTCATTAGAACAAAACACTATTTGCATGTATTATAAATATTCAATACAGTTTATCTGCTGTCATAGTTGAGTTTTGCTCTCATTAGAACAAAACACTATTTGCATGTATTATAAATATTCACAATACAGTTTATCTGCTGTCATAGTTGAGTGATAGGTTGCTCTCATTAGAACAAAACACTATTTGCATGTATTATAAATATTCACAATACAGTTTATCTGCTGTCATAGTTGAGTGATAGGTTGCTCTCATTAGAACAAAACACTATTTGCATGTATTATAAATATTGACAATACAGTTTATCTGCGGTCATAGTTGAGTGATAGGTTGCTCTCATTAGAAAAAAACACTATTTGCGTGTATTATAAATATTCACAATACAGTTTATCTGCTGTCATAGTTGAGTGATAGGTTGCTCTCATTAGAACAAAACACTATTTGCATGTATAATAAATATTTACAATACAGTTTATCTGCTGTCATAGTTGAGTGATAGGTTGCTCTCATTAGAACAAAACACTATTTGCATGTATTATAAATATTCACAATACAGTTTATCTGCTGTCATAGTTGAGTGATAGGTTGCTCTCATTAGAACAAAACACTATTTGCATGTATTATAAATATTCACAATACAGTTTATCTGCTATCAGTTGAGTGATAGGTTGCTCTCATTAGAACAAAACACTATTTGCATGTATTATAAATATTCACAATACAGTTTATCTGCTGTCATAGTTGAGCGATAGGTTGCTCTCATTAGAACAAAACACTATTTGCATGTATTATAAATATTCACAATACAGTTTATCTGCGGTCATAGTTGAGTGATAGGTTGCTCTCATTAGAACAAAACACTATTTGCATGTATTATAAATATTCACAATACAGTTTATCTGCTGTCATAGTTGAGTGATAGGTTGCTCTCATTAGAACAAAACACTATTTGCATGTATTATAAATATTCACAATACAGTTTATCTGCTGTCATAGTTGAGCGATAGGTTGCTCTCATTAGGACAAAACACTATTTGCATGTATTATAAATATTCATACAGTTTATCTGCTGTCATAGTTGAGCGATAGGTTGCTCTCATTAGAAAAAAACACTATTTGCGTGTATTATAAATATTCACAATACTGTTTATCTGCTGTCATAGTTGAGTGATAGGTTGCTCTCATTAGAAAAAAAAACACTATTTGCGTGTATTATAAATATTCACAATACAGTTTATCTGCTGTCATAGTTGAGTGATAGGTTGCTCTCATTAGAAAAAAAACACTATTTGCGTGTATTATAAATATTCACAATACAGTTTATCTGCTGTCATAGTTGAGTGATAGGTTGCTCTCATTAGAACAAAACACTATTTGCATGTATTATAAATATTTACAATACAGTTTATCTGCGGTCATAGTTGAGTGATAGGTTGCTCTCTTTAGAACAAAACACTATTTGCATGTATTATAAATATTCACAATACAGTTTATCTGCTGTCATAGTTGAGGGATAGGTTGCTCTCATTAGAACAAAACACTATTTGCATGTATTATAAATATTCACAATACAGTTTATCTGCGGTCATAGTTGAGTAATAGGTTGCTCTCATTAGAACAAAACACTATTTGCATGTATTATAAATATTCACAATACAGTTTATCTGCTGTCATAGTTGAGCGATAGGTTGCTCTCATTAGAACAAAACACTATTTGCGTGTATTATAAATATTCACAATACAGTTTATCGGCTGTCATAGTTGAGCGATAGGTTGCTCTCATTAGAACAAAACACTATTTGCGTGTATTATAAATATTGACAATACAGTTTATCTGCGGTCATAGTTGAGTGATAGGTTGCTCTCATTAGAAAAAAACATTATTTGCGTGTATTATAAATATTCACAATACAGTTTATCTGCTGTCATAGTTGAGTGATAGGTTGCTCTCATTAGAACAAAACACTATTTGCATGTATAATAAATATTTACAATACAGTTTATCTGCTGTCATAGTTGAGTGATAGGTTGCTCTCATTAGAACAAAACACTATTTGCATGTATAATAAATATTTACAATACAGTTTATCTGCTGTCATAGTTGAGTGATAGGTTGCTCTCTTTAGAACAAAAACACTATTTGCATGTATTATAAATATTCACAATACAGTTTATCTGCTGTCATAGTTGAGTGATAGGTTGCTCTCATTAGAACAAAACACTATTTGCATGTATTATAAATATTCACAATACAGTTTATCTGCTGTCATAGTTGAGTAATAGGTTGCTCTCATTAGAACAAAACACTATTTGCATGTATTATAAATATTCACAATACAGTTTATCTGCTGACATAGTTGAGTGATAGGTTGCTCTCATTAGAACAAAACACTATTTGCATGTATTATAAAATATACACAATACAGATTATCTGCTATCAGTTGAGTGATAGGTTGCTCTCATTAGAACAAAACACTATTTGCATGTATTATAAATATTCACAATACAGTTTATCTGCTGTCATAGTTGAGCGATAGGTTGCTCTCATTAGAACAAAACACTATTTGCGTGTATTATAAGTATTCACAATACAGTTTATCTGCTGTCATAGTTGAGTGATAGGTTGCTCTCATTAGAACAAAACACTATTTGCATGTATTATAAATATTCACAATACAGTTTATCTGCGGTCATAGTTGAGTGATAGGTTGCTCTCTTTAGAACAAAACACTATTTGCATGTATTATAAATATTCACAATACAGTTTAACTGCTGTCATAGTTGAGTAATAGGTTGCTCTCAGTAGAACAAAACACTATTTGCATGTTTTATAAATATTCACAATACAGTTTATCTGCTGTTATAGTTTAGTGATAGGTTGCTCTCATTAGAACAAAACACTATTTGCATGTATTATAAATATACACAATACAGATTATCTGCTATCAGTTGAGTGATAGGTTGCTCTCATTAGAACAAAACACTATTTGCATGTATTATAAATATACACAATACGGATTATCTGCTATCAGTTGAGTGATAGGTTGCTCTCATTAGAACAAAACACTATTTGCATGTATTATGAATATTCACAATACAGTTTATCTGCTGTCATAGTTGAATGATAGGTTGTTATTATGCACTTTTTAAAGAATATCATTCTTTTCGCCTGGGAACAGAAAATCTAGATCTCTTCTCGTGGGAAATTGCTACAATTATACTGATCCCAACAAGCCTTTTTCTATAGCTTCATGACTGTATGCTCAAACATTGCATGGCAGTTTATGGTGGCGCTGCAATTGATATAATTCTTCTGCACGTGTGTTTGTCACTGAACTCCTCCTAAACAGCTTGACCGATTTTGATGAAATTTTTTTGTGTATTTGAGTGGGTCCCTAGATGTTTTAGATTTACAATTGGACTCGGTAGATATAGCTGCAATCGATACAATCCTCCGCATGTGTATTCGTCACTGAACACCTCCAACTAGCCACCAAATGATGCTGTAGCATTTTACCTTGTATACTATTCAAACGATATCTATCAAAATTAATATGCGCATATATTTTAACATGAGGAATATACACAGTCCAGTCACATTAATGTGACCACCATCTACTTTCGCCGTTAACATGAAATAACCAATCACAAAAGGCAGAGTGTATATAAAGAATTCCACTTAATACCTTATTCCACACTCCACTTAAAGACAGACTATACAAGAGTGTATATTCTGGCTTTTGACAGGTGGTCACATTAGTGTGACTGGACTGTGTATTCGCAATATGTAATTTTCTACAATGCATTTTTTGGCAGGATAACGTATACCTGCATATAACTTGTATATATACACTCAAGAGCCAAAACATTATGACCACCTGTCAATAACGTGTTGGCCCACCTTTGGCGCGCATCACAGCTTCAACCCGCCTTGACATGGATTAATACCACCACTTAATACCAGTTAAATACCACTTCCACCTGATCACGTGCCTTCCACATCATCCAGGCGCGTTCATTACAAAATGTAGGGGTGGTCATAATATTTTGGCTCTTGAGTGTATATACACACCAGTGTGCAGTCACTCCGTATTTGAAATTTAAATCATAACTAACTGACTAATTGAGCGTTGATGATATGGGATTCATTATTTTATTAAGAAAACCACCATTGTTCTTGCACTTAAATCTCTTGCATTTTATACATAGTTTAAAAAATATCAATACTTACTGCACAACGGTGGAGTATTTATTTTATAAAGAACATATAGAGCAGATGCGTAGAGACATAGAGGATTGGCTGCTAAACCTGGCAAAGTGCAATGTTGAAAGAAGCCATGCTTCCGAATGTTGTTGTAGAAGCAATTACAAAAAAAAGTCACTACAAGCCCTGGAAGACCGATTAGAAAAACATGTAAAACAGCATTCGGGAAACGCTCGTACAGCAAATACTCCTAAAAAAAAGTACAAAGAAGAAATTAGAATTTATACATCATTTTATTAAACTTGAGATTATTTTATCAACTTTTACATCATATTGAAGAATATATTTCTAGAAAAATTAATTCTGGAATAGGATACTTCAATCTTGAACAATTGACCTTAATCTTTTACGTCAATCCTTGAAGAATTGATTTCAACCATTTACATCAATTTTAAAAATTGATTATCCAGTATTAGGTTTTAACCTAGGATCCACGAAAACAATATTTGGAATGTTATTTTATTTGTTTTAGTTTCATTTCTGTTATATAATCTTTTATGTTTTAATTTTTAAAACATTGTATCCTTCATTTAAGAGAATCGTTAGTTTACTTCATTGAATTCCTACTATTAGTTCACACTCTTCCTATATATATCTTGATCAACTTTTCAATCGTTAATAAAATATTTTTTATTCATTCATTCAGGTTCTAATATATTTTTTTGAACTTGTAGTGGATGATACTTGATGTTAATACAGTCTCTTCAAATATTAATTCATTAATTAAATTTAATTCATTAATTAATTTTTTTTAAGATTGAAGTTGCATTATCTACCAATAGATGGCACCAGATGTAAGAGGAAAATTTCAATTTAAAAGGTAGGAATAGACTTTAAAATTTTTTTTATATTACTTGTTAATTGTTTTCATAACAGAATCGAATATAAATGAATTAAACTGATTTTCTTTTACGTGTTTAAATATATATAAATTTGTATTTATTTATTTATCATTAATATTCATTTATTTATTAATTTTGCAAAGAATCAGGTGCTTCCTTCTTACTGGTAAAAAGATCTGTGTAACAAATAGGGTTAAAACTCAAATAAGGTTAAGGTTACAGAAGAACTAAAACTAGACAAATGTTAAATGGTTAGAATAAAATGCGTATTAGTTCATTAGGAAATAATTGTAAAATAATGCATTCGGATGATCGGTATTCTAGGTTATATATAAACTCATGTTTGTGAAAATTGCAACACCATGAAGGACTTACGCGAGTGAGCTGAAACTTTCAGGAAATGCAAATTAGCGCATGATATGCAAATGATTAGAATTTCAAATCCGTAGCTCATGCGTATGCTGAGCAGCGCCCTCTGAACGGCGGATGGATCCGAATAAATAGACGGCTGTAGCGAGGCGTGTTTGGTTATCGGTGGTTATCTGCTAGTGGTAATCGTTAGCGCAATCGTTACTTATGCCTCTTCGACGAAAAAGAGCGAGATTTGAACAACTTACAGAGTTTGAACGGGGGAGAATCATCGGCCTTCGTGAAGCTGGATTGTCTTATCGTGCAGTAGCCGCTCGTGTGCAGCGTAACAGCGGCACAGTGATGCGTCTTTGGAAGCAGTAGACAGACGAGTGTCGGACAACTCGGAAATCCGGAAGCGGACCCCGATATGTGACGTCAACTCGCGATGATAGACACCTGGTCCGCATGGCGCTGACGGACCGTGCAGCTTCCTCTAGACAATTGGCAGCACAGTGGTCAATAGCTACAGGTGTTTCATTGTGTGCATCATCAATTCGTAGACGTCTGCTGCAGCGTGGACTGCGCGCAAGGACTCCTTTATACAGGATCCCTCTCACGCTAAACCATCGCCGCCTGCGGCTACAATCGGCCGCTCAGCATAAAGACTGGCGTGCTGATTGGCAGCATGTCGGGTTTTCTGACGAATCCCGCTTTAATTTGTGGTACCCTGATGGCCGCATTCGTGTCAGACACTATGCCGGTGAACGCCACCTTAAAGAGTGCATTATCGAACACCACAGTGGACGAACACCCGGAGTTATGGTCTGGGGTGCCATAGCATATCATGGACGATCTCAATTGCTAAGAATTGTGGGCAATCTGAACAGCAACCGGTACATCAGTGAAGTTCTACAGCCCCAAGCTTTTTCCTTCCTTGAAAGCTTGCCAGGCGCTGTATTTCAACAGGACAATGCCCGCCCTCATATCGCTAGGACTGCTCAATCCTTCTTTGCAACGCGGCAGGTACAGCTTCTTCTTTGAGCTGCGTATTTCCCGGATATGTCGCCGATTGAACATGTGTGGGATTTCGTTGGTCGGCGTCTCGCTCGTGATCCTCGTCCTGTTGCTTCTGCAGACGAACTTTGGGTGCGCATACAAACAATATGGAATGCTCTTCCTCAGGCAGACATTCAAAATTTGTTTGACTCCACGCCACGTCGTGTATTGCGGCGCGTGGTGGCTACACAAAATACTGATTCCGATCTCTTGTTATTGTTTGTTTGCTTTGAACATTTAATCATTTATTTGTACCACTACCACTCAACTGTGTATTAAACTTCATTCAATTATGACGATTCCTTCATGGTGTTGCAATTTTCACAAACATGAGTTTATAAATATGGTTGTCCATAAAATTTAGAATTTAATTAAGAACAAAACGCATAACAGCAATCTTAAAAAATAAAAAAACCTATAGAATTCCAAACGATTTTCTTTTCTTGAAAAATCTCGTTTTCACTTTGAAATAAAATTGTTTTCTTTCACCAGACGATCTTTTAAAACTATTTTACACTAATTTTTATTTTGAATTAATTTTTTTTACTAAATTATTTAATAATTACTCAATTATTTTGTAAACAAATAAAGTAAATAAACATTTATATATAGTTGGATGTAGTTAAGAAAAAACACGAGTTGGATATAGTTAAAATAAAACCTTTTTTTGTAAAAAATCCGTTATCAAGAAAAAAAAGAAAATTAAAAAAAATGTTTTTAATTTTTTAATATTTTTAACTGCATTATTAAATCTTTTAGAATTTATTTTAAATTATATTCTCTGGATCAGACAAAAAATAATTATAATTAAATTTAATTAATAAACGCAAAAATTATCGTCCCATTAATTTATAAGTATTTACAAGTTCTAGTACTAGTACATGTCAATCATGGTAAAAATTTAATCTGAAAAAGCTTAAGAATATTTGCTGTTGTAATAATCAGGGAAATCTTAATTATCGTACACGTTGGGAATTCAACCACTTTAAATAAATGTCCTGTAATACTCCATTGTAACAGGGGGGTGAAAAGTTCATAGGCTGACACATAGATGGCGCTACTAGTATTAAATCCATATGATTTTTAGTTAGCCCTAACCTTCAAAAGACACGTGTATAAATTTGACAGCTGTTGCACTATTAGTATGTGAGTTATAGCATTTTTAGGGAAGCAACTTTTGTTAGTTTGAAAAAAATGGATAAAAAGGAATTTCGTGTGTTTTAGAAAGCATTGCTTTTTGGCGAAAAAAAATAACTATTGAAGCCAAGGCTAGTCTTGATAAACATTATTCGGGCTTTGCACCAGGAAAATCAACCGTAGAGAAGTGGTTTGCTAAATTTAAACGAGGCGTAATGAGCACCGAGAACGATGCACGCAGTGGACGCCGAGAAGAGGCTGTTACCGACGAAAACATCAAAAAAGTTCGCAAAATAATCATATCGTGAATGAATACTTGGATATGCGAAAGATCTGTTCAAAGTGGGTGCCGCGCGAGCTCATAATCGACATAAAACAACAACGAATGGATGATTCTAAGCTGTGTTTGGAGCTGTTCAATCGTAATAAACCCGAATTTTTGCTTCGATATGTGACAATGGATGAAACATGGCTCTATCATTTCACACCGGAGTCCAATCGACAGTCAGCCGAGTGGACTGCACGTGATGAACACTAAAAATACTATAACTCACATACTAATAGTGCAACAGCTGTCAAATTCATACATGTGTCTTTTGAAGGTTGAGGCTAACTAAGAATCATATGGATTTAATACTAATAGCGCCATCTATGTGTCAGCCTATGAACCTTTCAGTCCACTTGTTAATTATTGTACTGATGAAAAAAATTACTGATACATAAAGATTATAGATTACTAATACATAAAAAATGAGTAAGTCCATTTTTTATTAGGATTTTTACAACTATAGGATTTTTACTATTTTAAATTTTAATAACACGCATCATTAAATGGTGCAAGTGAAACAAATGCAATTCGCTTGTTTTCTTCCTTTTGCATTTAATTAATAATTTTTTTAAATTATCGAATATTGTTCTAAGAAAGATGCTGTTCATTTATTCTAAGAAAGATACTATTCATTTTTTTAAGAAAGATATTATTCATTTATACTAAGAAAGATACTATTCATTATTCATTGGTACAAGTAAAACAAATGTAATTGGCTTGTTTTCTTCGTTTTACATTTAATTATGAATTTTTTTTCAAATTTCGAAAATAATGTTCTAAGAAAGATGCTGTTCATTTATTCTAAGAAAGATACTATGCATTATTCATTACAAGTAAAATAAATGTAATTCTTTTGTCTTCTTTATTTTACATTTATTTGTGAAATTTTTTCAAGTATCGAATATTGTTCTAAGAAATATACTGTTCATTCTTTCTAAGAAAGAAACTATTTCATTCATTGGTACAAGTAAAATAAAAGTAATTCGTTTGCTTTCTTCATTTTACATTTATTTGTGAATTTTTTTCAAATATCGAATATTGTTCTAAGAAAGATACTATTTTTTCTACGAAATATATTAAGCATTATTCATTGGTACAAGTAAAACAAAAGTAATTCGTTTGTTTTCTTCCTTTTACATTTAATTGCGAATCTTTTTCAAGTATAAAATATTGTTCTAAGAAAGATACTATTCTTTTTTTATGCAGAAATTAACTCAGACATAGCTATATAACGTATTCAATGCAACATACTTTTAAATGAAATAAACTACTTTATGGAATCCTTCTGACATATTAGATATATAAGGCTAACATATTCTTGATAAAAATTTCAGTACAATAAAATAAATGTATTTATTTATATTTGCAGATTTCCTGTTCACCCTCTTTTGGGTAATTTTTTTTTTCAAGAAAAGTTTTTCTTTTTTGATTTGCATTTGTAGCTTTGGCTGTTCATCCATTGATGACTATGTGTTCAAATGATTTTTAATTGCATCGTTGCAGTGTGAACGTATTTTGAATTGTGAATCTATACAATTAAAGTCTCTTTTTTTTCGCGTTTGTCTATTGTATTAAATAATTAATAATGCACAGAATTATTTATGCATAACAAATGCTGTTATGGCTTTGTTGTACAAATTAATTGTGATTCTAATAAATCCTTTGTCTATTCTCTTGTTGACTTATCATGTGTCTTTTTGCATGTAATTTTTGTCATTTAAATGTTATTGTCATATATATATATATATTTCACTAGAGCTCTGCAGCTCGGTGCCAAGATTTGGGGTTCAAATCCCGGCTGTGACATGGATGTTTGTAGTAAAGAATCTACTTTAAGCAGTAGGTTTAAGGCATAAACTACTTAAAACTGCTTTAGACCTTAGACTACTTTAGACTTAGACCACTTTAAACAGTCTAGCCTGACAATTGGGCGTATGGTTGACAAACCTACCCCACAAAAAGAAAGCATCTATAGTCTCGAAATCTACCAGTAGGCAGACGATCTTGGAACACTATGGGGCTGTTGCCTCAATGAAGAAGAATATATATATATATATATATATATATATATATATATATATGCTAGTGTGTGTGTTAGGCAAATTGATAGAAAAAGAAAGGACATTAGACAAAGAAATTTTTTTTTCTTTTAGACGAAATCTCATTGTTCGAAATTAACAATATTTAGTTAGTTCATTTAGTGAATCATAAAAAAATATTTATGAAATTGATTTATATTCTACTATATAATAAAATATTTTTTAAAGAACTGTTTAAAAAATTTGAGAAAAACAGAATTAATAAAAATTTTTTGTTTGTTTTTCTGATTTCTGAAAATTTAATTATTTACAGACTTTTAAATAAATTCATTGAAACTATTTCAGTATTCGAGGTAATCTAATTCATTAATCAGTATTTCAGATTTTCAGTATTCAGTGTTTCACTTTTCGATGTATTTTTCTAATGCAGCTAGCAAATACTTAGACAGTTATCTTCTATGCAATAAGCAAGGACTGCACTGACGTTATTCACTTAGCACTCTCAAGGGGGTGCGTGTAGCTTGAAGATATGCTACTGACTAGAGTAACACTACCACCACAAAGCTCTACGATCCTATTAGACCGGGATCTGCCAGTTAAAGTGGATTCCGAACCATTACAATCATCCAAAGCACCACCGGGACTCGAGGCCGAAACCTGAGGTACCGTGCACCAAAGCACTATATGGCTATCATGCCCCAGGGCCTTTTCTAGATGTGAATGCTTGTCAGATCTATAGAGAAACTTTAGTAAATGATAGCATTAAAATCTTGCAATAGGGCATTACTTGACTTGTACCCATTTTTCTTAATATATATATTTCAGTCTGTATTACAAATGTGAAAAATTCCATAAATATGTTACTATTATTTTATAAGTGCCTGTTTTAAAACACTAAGAGAAATGAATATATTTCCAATTTTGAAACACCCAAATAACCATCGCGCAGACTGGCACAGCGGATATCATGAATTTCAATAAACTACCACAAACACTAAGTAATTTAGAAGCAGCTGTTTCAGAACATTTAGTTGTAAGGGTATCAACATTTTTAAAATTAAATACAATCCTGTAGTAAAGCTATATGCTAAATGCAGCTGGCTAATATACACTACTGGCTATTAAAATTGTTACACTAGGAAGAAATGCAGATCAAATGAAGAAATCCAGTATGGGACAAATATATATTATACTGGAAATAACAAGTGATTAAACTTTCAAGAAATTTGGGTGAATAGATCCTAAAAAATCAGTACCCAGAACAACCACCTCTGGAAGTAATAACAGCACTTATACGCCTGGGCAGTGATTCAAACAGAGATTGGATGTCATGTACAGGTACAGATGCCCATGCAGCTTCAATGCACAACGAGCTAGTCGCTCATCAACCATGACCAGACGTTTTCTATTGTCGAGAGCCAATAGAAAATTCAGTCCGAGAACAGGCCAGGGCAACAGCCGAATGTTTTCCGTATCAAGGAAGGTCCGTACAGTACCGGCAACATGCGGCTGTGCATTATCCTGCTGAAACGTAGGGTTTCGCAGGACTCGAATAAAGGGTATAGTCACGGGTCGTAACACATCAGAAATTTAACATACACTGTTCAAAGTGCCATCAATGCGAACAAGAGGTGACCGAGACGTGTATTCAATAGCACTCCATACCATCAAGCCAGGTGATGGGCCAGTATTACGATGACGAATGCACGCTGCCAATGTGCGTTCACAACGATGCCGCCAAACACGGATGCGACCGTCTTGATGCTGTAAACAGAACCTGGATTCATCTGAAAAAATGACGTCTCGCCATTCGTGCGCCCAGGTTCGTCGTTGATCACACCATTGAAGACGCCCCTGTCTGTGATGAAGCTTCAAGGGTAACCGCAGATATTTGTCACCGAGCTGATAGTCCATGCTGCTGTAAATGTCGACGAGCTGTTCGTGCAGGCACTTGTTGTCTTGCAAACGAACCCCAATTCTTGACTCAGGGTTCGTGACGTGGCTGCACGATTCATTAAAGCCATGAGAGTAACATGCCTGTCTTCTAGGCTGCTAGTGATAGGGGGCCGTTGTGATCCAGCACGGAATTCCGTATTACCGTCCTGAACCCATCGATTCCATAATGTACTAAGAGTCATTGGATCTCGACCGACGCGAGCAGAATAAATACTGCGATACGATAAACCGCAATCCCGGTGCGCTACAATTAGACCATTATCAAAGTCAGAAACGTACTGGTTCGCAATTCTGCTTCTTACACGAAGCATCACAATAACTTTTCACAAGGAAAAAAAGTTCATATTCAATTTACGTATAAGAAACCGGCTGAACAATTTCCTACTTTAAACACATTGTAGGTATCGATACCGGCGCCTGCTTTGTCTGAATGAGCTGAACATCTAATCATTTGCATATCACAGCACCTTCTTCCTGTCGTTTCAATTTCACGTTTGTAGCATGTCGCCTTCTTAGTGTAGCAATTTTAATGGACAGTACTGTATTTATTTAAAATGAAAAGCTACAATAATAGTTACTTATAATAGTTACAAATAATTACTTGCAGAGAATTTGATCTTAACATAATAAATTATCATTTTGGCTTCCCAAATTATACTTTTGTGAATTGATTCTTGATTTTTTATAATTTTATCAATAATCGTAAAGATTTTATTTTAACATATTTTTATTTGTTTAAATTACTAAATCAGAATTAATGTTCACTTGTAGAAAAACAGATAGTTTTATTTTAAAATTTGGAAAATCTTAAGATATTATTTTTCGAATACTATATTCGAATACGGACACGAATATGCGAATTTTTAAATTTCTATTACATTTTACACAGCTTGGAATATTACGTTAAATAATTTTATTAAAATATTTATTTATTTATTAATAATCTTTATTAATTATCATTTTGGTTTCCCAAATTATAATTTTGTGAATTGATTCTTGATTTTTTATAATTTTATCAATAATCGTAAAAATTTTATTTTAATTTATTTTTATTTGTTTATATTACACAATCAGAATTAATATTAATTTGTAGAAAAGTAGACGATTTTATTTTAAAAATTTAAAAATCGTAACGTATAATTTTTCGAATTCGATAAACGAATAGGTACACGAATTTTATATATTTTCTATCACATTTTACACAGCTGGCAAATTAATAATAATTTTATTAAAATATAAAAATAATTTGGCGTTAAAATAATTTTATTAAAATATTTATTTATTTATTAATAATCTTTGAGATTTTTTTAATTCCACATTATTTTACCTTTAATCATAGAAGCTTCATGAAATCGTAGAAATATAGAAACAAATTAACTTAATAATAAACTAAACTCTCTAACGTACAAGAAATTGAATATTATATAAACCACCTCAGTATATTAAAGCACCTTTTTTCTCACAATCATGTTTTTTAAACCAAGTCATGATGTTTAACTAAGCTAATTTTTCATACTTTTTTTTCTAACTAATCTATATGACGTATTACTTTTACTCTTGACTTATTTACATTATTGAGTTCCTATTTATTATTCATTATTATTAGTCCGAAAAATAAACATTTTTAGTTATTCTACAGTTTTATGTATTTTTAAAAGAGATATTTTCAGATGCCGATAATATAGGTACTACTGTGCCCAAAAAGTAAGATAAATTTTTTTTTTCAAAGACTCTTTATTTTTTCTACCGGATTTGTTTCATCGCCTTCAAAGTAATCCCCTCCGGACACAATGATGTCCCCAGAGTGGTTTTTTGAGTTTAGGGAATAGCCAGAAGTCACACATAGGGAATACGGTGGTTGTGGTACGATATGAATTTCATTTTTAGCGAAAAAGTTACGAAGAATCAATGCGGTGTGAGCTGGCGCATTCAGTGTTTTCAGTACCAATCGAGATTTGACGCATTTGAGGCTCAAAAGGAAATTGACCGGTTTTTAATACGCTTTTATTAGCTTCACCTGTATGTTTGTATGTATGTATGTATGTTTGTATGTTTGTATGTAACTCACTTTTTGGGCTCGATTTTGGGACTGATGGCGCCATCTACTGGCGAGTCAGTCAACTGATCCGCGATCGAATTGCGCTCTTCCTATTGGCCGAAAATTTCGGTGGCTAAAAAGAGGCGGATCTCAAAGGCATAGGAGTGCGATCATGTCGAATTGCGCTCTTCCTATTGGCCGAAAATTTCGGTGGGTAAAAAGTATGTAAACTTAGCGGATAACCGGCCAAGTGGAAAACAAAGTAAAAACAATTATACTTTAAAAAAACTAAAAAAAATATGCTTTTAGAGTTAATCAGACTAAAAAGTAAAAAATAAATTAATAAAAAACTAAAAAATACGCTTTTAGAGTTAATCAAACTAAAAAGTAAAAAATAATTGTTAACATAAGAATAAAATGACTGACGAGAAAATGAATGTCACTGTTCTAAAAGCGTGGGGTGCTTTGTATGACATTTTTAAACTAACTCTGCATTTCGGAATGAAACTAGTGAGAAATTATAACGATTGATATCGAGCACCCCACGATTTTAGAACAGTGACATTCATTTTCTCGTCAGTCATTTTATTCTTATGTTAACAATTATTTTTTACTTTTTAGTTTGATTAACTCTAAAAGCGTATTTTTTAGTTTTTTTAAACTATTAATTTTGAAATTCAAACATCAGCAGCAAGCTCTCTGATTGTAAATCGACGGTTTGCAAGCACCAAAAGTTTACTTTTTGGACGTGAGCTTGATGGTCGACCAGAGGTCTCTTCGTCTTCAACGCATTCTGTGCCTTCTTGAACTGTTTATGCCACTTCTAAACATTTTTTTCCGATATCGGAATATTCACTGAATGCCTTCTGCAACATTCTATACTTTTCCACAAACAAAATGTAATGCAAGTCCTTTGCTCAATTAATTTGGTCATTTTAAAAGTCGTCGAATCAGTTTTAGCTTCTCACAAAACCAAACGTATTGAAAGTCTAATGAATATTTTGACGTCAAATTTCCCACAGATGTCAAGGACAAAGAAAAAAAAATGAAATTCCATAAGCTCCGGGAATTTTAAAATGAAAATTGGTCTTACTTTTTGAACACAATAGTATATTATTGATAATTTTGAGATCTTGATATCATCGATATATTTATATTTTTAATTCCCTTTTTTTAAAAAAAATAGTAAAAATATCTTTAAATTTAATTAATTAAGATATTGCTATTAATTCATAAAATTTATTGCCTGATTAAAAAAAAAATTACTAAGAATTTAACAACTTGTAGATTTAAAATTTCAGATTATATAAAAAAATAAACATGGATATTTCTCTTATATGGCATTATATCATTTCGTTATGATATATGTGTTTTTTTAACACATTCCACTCACATAGAAGAATAAATTAATTTGTCATTTATATCTATTCTCACTTGAATTTTTTATAAAAAAAAAGAATGCATAACTTATAACTTTATATTTAGTTTTTCTTTATGAATTAAAAATAATAAAACGACAGTATTACAGTCGAATATTTTCTAATATATTTAAAACTTTAATTGTAGACACTATTTAAAAAAATATTCTATTAGTGAACTAATACTACATAGTCGAGTCATTTTGATTTTTCTATTAATAGGAGATGTAATTAAACATATTTTTTCCAAAGATTCTATTTTGACAGAATTTTTTTTAATTTTCTTTATTCATGAACAATAATTGAACAAAATTTGAAGAAACAAAATATTGAAATATTTTTTAAATTTAGATTTTCACTATTCGTAAGATTAACAGATTTAATTTTATTATTTAGGTGGAAAAAAAATCATTGTCAATATAACTATGAAACTCTACTTTTACATGCAGTTTATGGCTCACGTTCTATAAATTCATTACAGATCATGCAACTGAACTCTACCCAAAGAAAAACAGCTGTCAATTTCATTTTGAAAGACTTTTAAATAAAATAATCACCTAAAAATGCAGTATTGTTTCGACACATAACGAAAGATGAAACTAACTGAACGTTCTTTCAATACCATGGAATAATTTGACAGAATAATTTTTAAATTTCCTTATTCACGAACAAAAATTTTAACTTCAGTGTCAAAATTTGAAAAGACAAATATTAAAATATTTTTAAATTTATAATTTCATTATTCGTAAGATTAACAGATCTAATTTTAATATTTAGATGGAAAAAAAATCACTTTCAGTATAACTATGAAACTCAAATTTTTACAGGCAGTTTATGGCTCACGTTCTAAAAATCCATTACAGACCATGCAACTCAACTCTACCCAAAGAAAAACAGCTGTCAATTTCGTTTTGAAAGACTTTTAAATAAAGCAATCACCTAAAAATACGGTATTCTTTCGACACATACGAAGGACGAAATTCTATTCACATGTTCGAATATTCTATTACTGAACTAATAGTACATATTTGTAACATTTTGATTTTTCTATTATCAATTCTTTTTTCCAAAGATACTATTTTGACCGAATAATTTTTAATTATTAACGAACAAATATTTTAATGTCCATGTTCGAATTTGAAAAGATAACGAATATAATATTTTTAAATTTATAATTTCATTATTTGTAAAGATTAACAGATTTAATTTTATAATTTAGATGAAAAAAAAAATCACTTTCAGTATACCTATGAAACTCAAACTTTTAGATGAAGTTTATGGCTCACGTTCTAAAAATCCATTACAGACCATGCAACTCAACTCTACCCAAAGAAAAACAGCTGTCAATTTCGTTCTGAAACGCTTCTAAATAAAACAATCATCCAAAAAATACTGTATTGTTTCGACACATAACGAAAGATGAAATTAACCGATGTTCTTTTCAATGTCATGCAATAATTTGACAGAATAATTTTTAATTTTCTTTATTCTACTACTGAAAATATTCTATTACTGAACTAATAGTACAAATTCGAAACATTTAAATTTTTCTATTAGCAGGGGATGTAATTAAACATATTTTTTCCAAAGGTAGTATTTTGATAAAATAATTTTTAATTATTCTTATTTATGAACAAATATTTATTTTCATGTTCGAATTTAAAAAGATGACTATTAAAATATTTTTTTTATAAATTTATTATTTGTAAAGATTAACAGATTCAATTTTATTATTTAGAAGAACACAAAAAATTATGTCTGAGAAATCTTTGTCAGTATACCTGTGAAACTCGACTTTTAAATGCAGTTTATGGCTCACGTTCTAAAAATCCATTACAGACCATGCAACTCAACTATACCCAAAGAAAAACAGCTGTCAATTTCGTTTTGAAACGCTTCTAAATAAAACAATCATCCAAAAAATACGGTATTGTTTCGACACATAACGAAAGATGAAACTAACCGAATGTTCTTTTCAATGCCGTGCAATAAATGTGCTGCGTAAATGCGAGAGAAAGATATTACTCACCAGCCAATTGTCCATCGTATTTTTGGCAAACCAACACAGACGCCAGCCGACGTCGATCCTCTTTTGTGCGGTATTGATCGTTTGGCCGGTAATTGTGCGCACGCGCGCTATTTTCTACGCGCAGCAAAGGTAAACACAAGAGCACCATCTGCTATTTACATCCTTTTCGCTCTGCAACATTTCAAAAGTTCTTGGTGCTTCTTCTTTTTAATAATAACAATAATAAAAAAAGGCTTTCCGTGGTTTTTATTTTCTGCTTTGTTTATGTTTTAAAAGCCTAAGTTATTATGAACTTCCGTGGAAAGTGACTTGTCACTATAATGTGGTGACTGGACTGCTTTTATATTTTATAATTTTTGTTTTTTAAATAAAAGAAATATTTTTCAAAGTATTATTCGTTTAATAATTAGATTTGGTTAAGTTTTATTTATTATTCGTTTAATAACTAGATTTACATCCCTTTCGCTCTGCAACATTTCAAAAGTTCTTGGTGCTTCTTCTTTTTAATAATAACAATAATAAAAAAACCTTTCGGTGGTTTTTATTTTCTGCCTTGCTTATGATTTAAAAGCCTTAGTTATTATGTACTTCGTGGAAAGTGACTTGTCACTATGATGTGGTGACTGACTGCTTTTATATTTTATAATTTTATTTTTTAAATAAAAGAAATACTTTTCATCATATTGTTCGTTTAAGAATTAGATTTTTTAATAAGTTTTATTTAATACAAAAAAAATATCAGGTTTAATGACAAATAATTTCTCAGAATTATTAAAGGAATTCTTAGAATAAATAAATGCATTCTTAGAATATTCAATAACTGATATTATCTTTACTTGATTTTAAAAAATGTACTATTAACTTATATACATATATATAAACCACAGAATACTAATCAATTTTATTTGGGTATGGTATTTTAGATCGAGACACATCACAAATAAAATGTGCAATTGTCCATACCATTTAAATAGGATTATAATAAATATTATAATCAATAATTGCCTTGGAGATTCGTTGATTTAAAAAAATTTCTGATAACTAGTATATATGTTCTTATATTGTTATATATATAAAGCTATCCTCATAGGATTAATTAAAAAACTAAGGTAAACATGTAAGTATCATCTGCTATTTACATCCTTTTTGCTCTGCAAAATTTCAAAAGTCCAGGTGCTCCTCCTTTTTAATACGCTTTTATTAGCTTCACCTGTATGTTTGTATGTAACTCACTTTTTGGGCTCGATTTTGGGACTGATGGCGCCATCTACTGGCGAGTCAGTCAACTGATCCGCGATCGAATTGCGCTCTTCCTATTGGCCGAAAATTTCGGTGGCTAAAAAGAGGCGGATCTCAAAGGCATAGGAGTGCGATCATGTCGAATTGCGCTCTTCCTATTGGCCGAAAATTTCGGTGGCTAAAAAGAGGCCGATCTCAAAGTCACAGGGTGCAATCATGTCGAATTGCGCTCTTCCTATTTTATTTGGGTAAAAAGTGTGTAAACTTAGCGGATAACCGGCCAAGTGGAAAACAAAGTAACAATTATAGTTTAAAAAAACTAAAAAAATATGCTTTTCAGTTAATCAGACTAAAAAGTAAAAAATAAATTAATAGTTTAAAAAAAAAATAAAAATATTGCTTTTAGAGTTAATCAATCTTGATTTAAAATAAAAAATGACTGACGATAAATGAATGTCATGTTCTAAAAGCGTTGCTTTGTATGACATTTTTAAACTAACTCTGCATTTCGGAATGAAACTAGTGAAAAATTATAACGATTGATATCGAGCACCCCACGCTTTTAGAACAGTGACATTATTTTCTGCTATTTAACAATTATTTTTTAATTTTTAGATTGATTAACTCTAAAAGGTATTTTTTAGTTTTTTTAAACTATTAATTAATAATAACAATAATAAAAAGAATTTCCGTGGTTTTTTTTTTCCTGCTTTGTTTAAGTTTTAAAAGCTCTATTTATTATAAATTTCCATGGAAAGTGACTTGTCACTATAATGTGGCGACAGACGACTTTTACACTTTGTAATTTTTTAAAATAAAGGAAATACTTTTTGAAATAATAGAGTTTTTATACCAATTTTTTAATGCTCATAGGAAATTAAGTTTCCTATGAGCATGCGCGCTAGGCAGAAAAAAGCTAACGGACGTCCTACGGTAACTAACGTATGGTATGCAAAAACTCTCTAATACTAGATTTCATTAAATTTTATTTAATTATTCGTTTAATAACTTGATCTTTTGACCAAGTTTTATTAAATACAAAAAAAAAAAAAAAAAAAAAATCAGGTTCATTGATAAAACAATTCTTAGAATAAATAACTGCATACTTAGAATATTCATTAACTGCGACTAACATTAATTAATTTTAAAAAACGTTCTGATAACTAATATATCTACCTTTCTATTCTTATATATAGAAGATATATTGTTATATATAGATATATATTCTTCCTTTCTATTCTTATATTTAATTTGCTTATGGTATTTTGAATCCAGGTACATAACATATAAGGCATGCAAGAGCTCATGTCATTAAAATAGGATTATAATAAATAATATAATCAATCATTGCAATTTAGATTAAATAATGTTTAAAAAAATTCAGATAACTAGTATATCTGTCTTTAAGTTTATATATGTATATATCAATATATATATATATATATACATACAAAGCTATCCTCAGAATATTGTATCGTATTTTGGATCGATACACATCACAAATAAAATGTGCAAGTACTCATGCCATTTAAATAGGATTATAATAAATAGGATTTAAATAGGATTATAAATCTTGGTGCTTCTTCTTTTTAATAATAATAAAGCCTTTCCTTGTTTTTTTCTGCTTTGTTTATGTTTTAAAAGCTCTATTTATTATGAATTTCCATGGCAAGTGACTTGTCACTATAATGTGGCGACGGGCTGCTTTTATATTTTATAATTTTTTTTTTTAAATAAAAGAAATACTTTTCAATGTATTATTCGTTTAACAATTAGATTTTTTAATAACTTTATTTAATACAAAATAAAAATATCAGGTTTAATGATAAGATCTTAAATAAATTCTTAGAATTATTAAAGGAATTCTTAGAATAAATAAATGCATACTTAGAATATTCAATAACTGCGACTATCATTAATTGAATTTAAAAAATGTACTAATAACTAATATATATATATATAAAGTTATCCTCAGCATATTCATTAATTTCATTTGGGTTTGGTATTTTGAATCCAGGCACGTAACATATAAAGCGTACAAGAGCTCATGCCTTTAAAATAGAATTGTAATAAATATTATAATCAATCATTGCAATTGAGATTAAATAATTTTTTTTTAAATTTCAGGTAACCAATATATCTGTCTTTCTGTTCTTATAACAGTTGGGCTGACATGTTCGTAGGTTGACACATAGAAGGCTCTACTAGTATTAAATCCATATGATTTTTAGTTAGCCCTAACCTTCAAAAGACACGTGTATAAATTTGACAGCTGTTGCACTATTAGTATGGGAGTTATAGCATTTTTAGTGAAGCAACTTTTGTTAGTTTGAAAAAATGGATGGAAAGGAATTTCGTGGGTTAATAAAGCATTGCTTTTTGGCGAAAAAAATACTATTGAAGCCAAGGCTTGGCTTGATAAACATTATTCGGACTTTGCACCAGGAAAATCAACCGTAGAGAAGTGGTTTGCTAAATTTAAACGAGGCGAAATGAGCACCGAGGACGATGCACGCAGTGGACGCCCCAAAGAGGCTGTTACCGACAAAAACCTCAAAAAGTCCACAAAATAATTTCTGATAACCGTAAAGTGAAGTTGACTGAGATAGCTGAGACCCTAAAGATATCAAAGGAACGTGTTGGACATATCGTGAATGAATATTTGGATATGCGAAAGCTCTGTTCAAAGTGGGTGCCGCGCGAGCTCACAATCGACCTAAAACAACAACGAATAGATGATTCTAAGTAGTGTTTGGAGCTGTTCAATCGTAATAAAACCGAATTTTTGCGTCGATATGTGACAATGGATGAAACATGGCTCCAGCATTTCACAGCGGAGGTCAATCGACAGTCAGCCGAGTGGAATGCACGTGATGAACACTAAAAATGCTATCACTTCACTAAAAATGCTATAACTCACATACTAATAGCGCAACAGCTCTCAAATTTATACACTTGTCTTTTGAAGGTTAGGACAAACTAAAAATTATATGGATTTAATACTAGTAGTGCCATCTATGTGTCAGCCTACGAACTTTTCAGTCCACTTGTTACACATGAAACTATCTTCAGAATATTAATTTCATTTGAGTTTGGTATATGAATTCAGGCACGTAACATACAAAGCATGCAAGAGCTCATGCCATTAAAATAGGAGGATATTGTTTAATTAGCTTTTCACAAAGGCTGCAAAAACTAACTCAGCGTGACTCGCAGCTAGCACACCTTTCGAAATTAAAACCAAAATATATTCGTGTTGCCAAATGCTCTAGCATAACTTTTCACAAATCGTCAGATAGAGAGAGGGAGAGTTATAAAGTTAAGACCGCAGAAACGTTGCTGAGGAGATTTAATGTCCAATACATAAGTTTGGATTTTATGGATGACTCGTTTCCCAACATGTTAATGTATATTTTGTATAATAATTTATGTTCTTTTTTTTATACACCCCTGCAGTTCTACTAACCCTTTTATATTTTCTTTTGCCTAATGATTTTCATTTTCTTTTTTGTAGCTTATGCACACCTCAAATATCATACAAATTTCATTGTGGTTGTTGTAGTTGTTCAGGAGTTTGAATATGTGACAATTCAGGGTTTTTGTATAGCTATTGTTCTAATGGTTTTGTTATACGAATTAATTGGATTTTTTTTACAAAATACATGATGATTTTTTTTATTCTAATGCAGCTGGAAAACACTTAGATAGTTGTCTTTGATGCCCTACGGCTAGCTCTGCACCGACGTTACTCACTTAGCACTACCCAGGAGGTGCGTATAGTTTGAAGATAAACAACGGACGCTGAGAAACAATACCCCCGCAAATCTCTACGATCATGCTATAACGGGACCTACGGCTTAGAGTGGATTCCGAACCACTACAAACATCCATTGCACCGCCGGGACTCGAACCCAAAAACTATGGTATCGAGCGCCAGCCACTCGACCAGTCAGGCGCCACATGATAATTTATATGTAGCGAATATTGTTGTCGCTTTTTTTAAGCAAAATATCGTATTTGTAATTTATTAATTGTCAGTTCTCTTTTCATCGTAGTATAATCCTTGATTTCTTCTATAGTTGTCCTAATATTTTTTGAATCCAAATCCAAAATACTTTGAAGCAGTGATTTCAAGACTGGGGTCTGATGGCCTAGTGACTAGCACTCTGGCGCTCGGTGCCACAGGTTTCGGGTTCGGAGTGGTGTCATAGATGTTTGTAGTGGTTAGGAATCGAGTTGGGCGTAGGTTTGACAAACCTACCCCATAAAAAACATCTCCTGCCTCGAAATCTGCCAGTAGACATACGAGCTTGGCAAAGGGGCTGTAGCGCCAATGAAGAAGATTTCAAGTCTATTAATTCACAAAGAAAGATTTTTACTGACTTTCAATCTCTCTTATTCTCATAAACTCATATAACATTGAAGGAAATAAAACTTTTTAAAATCTAAATTAGTTCTCTTTTTAGAAATCGCATCTTAAAAATATGGTTATTTTAAAATTTGATCAACAGTTTTTATATAGTTATACGAAAGAAGTAAAACTATTCGAAAAATTTCGTATAAAAATGGTAAATAATGTAAATACAGTAAATCTTCATTATATCGTGCAAATCGGTACGCTGTAACTAGTAAGATATAATAAACGATTTTAGTGACTTTTCTGCGAATTATCCAAATGAAAGGCTGCAACATAAAACTTACATTACTTAACATAATGAAGGGTAAAAATTACATTGCATTTATTAATGAAGGGCAAAACAATTATGCCAATGAAGTTGATTTCATTTAATGTAATTCACTACATTTGGTGTCAGCTATCTTACGCAACTTCACTTAAAGGTGTTACAAAACTATTTTGTGGACTTTTTTAATGTTTTCAGGAACAACAACTGATTTTGGGTGACCAGAGAATTTAGCATCATCAGCTTTGTACGACCGCCTCTAAATTCAGCATACCAGTCAATAATAGTTGATTTCTCTGATGTATAAAGCTGATGATGCTAAATTCTCTGGTCGCCCAAAATCAGCCGTTGTTCCTGAAAACATAAAAAAAGTCCACAAAATAGTCTTGAAAGATCTTAATGATCTCTGCAGAGTCTCCATAACGCTTATCAAGCCATTTTTTGGCTTCAACAGTATTTTTTCCCCATCAAAAAACAACGTTTAATCAAAACACGAAATTCTTTTTTTTGTCCATTGTTCTGAAAATTACAAAACTGGGGGCACTAAAACCACTTTAACTTGTAAACTAATTATCAGAATGTCATGAAATTTTGTCACCTATCGTTTGAAGGATGCTACTGTCCAAGAATTCATATTCATTCATAGATATGTTTCCAGTGTTGCCATATATGCCGTCGACAGTGTTGCCATATGTCTGTCAATAATATTGCTATATATGTGTCATACCGAAGACTTATTAAGTGATGTGTTAATTTTATTAACTTTTATTCAAATTTATAAACTTGTCTAACAAAAAATTATAATTACATAAATTTTTATTTGAGGCTGCGCAGAAGGTCTACCTCCCCGTGGTGCACCTGGTAACACTTTTTAGTGGCTAAAAGATCTGCAACTTGGCATTATTGTTAGATTCATGAACTCTGTTTCAGCATGTTTTGTTGTATTTGTTGTATGTTTTTTTTTTTTTGTTCTTCTTTTGCTGTAACTGTTCATAATCTGCCATTGAACATAAAAAAAATATTTATTTGATAATTTTTTATAAAATTACTTAATAAATATTTTATTGCATCTTATCCGAAATTATAATAATATGTTAAATATTTTTCTTTTGTATTTACTTGAAATCTTATTTATTAATATACAGAAATAATTTTCGCAACAAAATTGACCAAAATAAATTTGTCATTCCAGTTTCTGTAACCTTGGAAACTGATTAACACTTGCTGGTTTTGTAATAAATGAATATTTTTTATATAAAATATTTTTGTAGCAGTTGAGTCATTAATTAATTCACTAACAAATGGCCAGAATATTTTTCCATGCTCCACCCTTTGGACAAATGGTCAACAACTGCCATTATGATTGATGAATAAATAATTATTAGGAGGAATAATTAAAACATTCTTATATAAAGCTTTTTAAAAATGATGGATAGTCAAACTTATTTTTAAAAAAAAACAAGTAATATATAAAAAAAAATTTTAAATTCAATTCCTACATTTTTGTCACTATATTGAAGAAAAGTCCTTTATAAATAAAGTTGAAATTTTCCTCTTGCATCTGGCGCCATCTATTATTAGATACATGCAACTTGAAACTAAAAAAAACTAAAATTAATTAATTAAATTAAATTAATTAATTAAGATTTAAAAAACTGCATTAACATCAAGTGTCATCCACTACAAGTTGTATGTATGTAGTTGAACTTGAATGGATGAATAAAAAGTATTTTATGAACGAGTGAAAATTTGAACAAGATATATATAGGGAAAGTGTGAGCTAATAGTAGGAATTGAAAAAGTATACATATTCCAACCATTGTAATTTTGCAATAAAATTTCCTAAACTACCCATTACTTACGCAACAAAGCAATGTTTTTTTTATTACCTCATAAATAAAATTGTTTTTGAAACTTGAAATGACAGTTACGAATTAATAATGACTTGACAAATTTCAAATTTCTGATGAATCACTTTTAGTTTAAAATTTTTCAACGTTAACTACGTCGTTTTTATTTTATTTATTTTTTTGAACAACGAAAAGAAAAATTTAAAAGCTTTTTATAATAATAGAGAGCATTGTTTTGATTTTATTACTGGACTAATGGTTATAAAGGTTTAATAAGAAAATATGATAAAAACAAAATAAAATATTATATTCATCATCATCATCATCAGTTTCGCAATCGCCCCCTATTGGGCCGAGACCGTCTGCCTACCGCCAGATTTCGACAAGGAAGATGTTAACCTTTTACTGGATAGGGTTGTCAGTCTTACACCCTACAGCCATATTAGACTGGGACCTACGATTTAAAGTGGATTCCGAACCACTGCAACTCTTCATGGCACTGTCGGGACTCGGACCCGAAATCTGTGGCAAGTAACGGCAGAGCGATAGTCACTCAGGCGATAGGTGCCTCAGGCCTTAAAATTTTATATTGCGTACTTCTAAATAAATTTAATTTTTAGTATAATTTCTATTTATCTAATTTAAAGTAATATACATATTATTTCTTGTTCATGTCATGCTTCAATTACTATTCATCCAATTAATTCCTTACTACTTATTTTTCAACCAACTTAAATTTTATTTATAAATCTTTCCATGATTTATTGAGATAAAAAAGTGCTTTAACAACAAATGTAATAAATTACATTAAATTTCGGGTGCGCAGAAATCTACCTCCCCGTGGTGCACCTGGTAACACTTTTTAGGGGCTAAAAGATCTGCAACTGGCATTATTGTTTGATTAATGAACTCTGTTTCAGCATGTTTTGTTGTATTATTTTGTTGTTGTTGTATGTTGTATGTTTTTGCTGTAACTGTTCATAATCTACCATTGGAAATAAAAAAAAACATTAAATTAAATCAGCTTCATTAGCATAATTGTTTTGATCCCATTATTAAATGTAATGTATTTTTTTGCCCTTCAATAATAAGTGTAATGCAATTTTTTGCCTTTCATTAATAAATGTAATGTAATTTTTTGCCCTTCATTAAATGTAATGTAATTTTTTGCCCTTCATTAACAAATGTAATGTAATTTTTTGTCCTTCAATAATAAGTGTAATGCCATTTTTTGCCCTTCATTAAAAAATGTAATGCAATTTTTTGCTCTTCATTAATAAGTGTAATGCTGTAGCCATTCATTACATTGTGGGTTTTCATCAGAGTTCTTCATTTGGACAATTCGCGGAATAGTCACTTTAACCTCTATAAAGTCATTCATTATATCTGACTAGTCACTGCCTACCGATTTGCACGATATAATAACGATCTATATGTTTACATTATTTGCCATTTTTATATGAAATTTTTCCGAACAGTTTTACTTTTTTTGAATAATTATATAAAAACAGTTGATCAAATTTAAAAATAACCATACATTCAAGATACAAGTTCTAAAGGACCATTTTTGTAAGTGATTATTTCGTTCAAGAGCTGATTTTCATTCTATAGATTAAGTATTTAAAACAGGGGTGGCCAACCCAAATAATCTTTCGGGAAACTTTGGAAATGCAACATAGCTCCGCATATAAAATTATATATTCTCACATTAGATTTAGACCTGCTATAGATAGTTTTTTGGAGTGAAAAATTGAAACATAAGGAGTCATAATTTTTGTGTTTACTATTATTAACGGTACTAAAAGCACATTGCAAAGAAATATATTTCCAATGGCAGATTATGAACAGTTACAGAGCAACGAAAATTAAAAAAAAGAACAGAGAAAACAACAAAACATGCTGCAACAGAGTTCATTAATCTAATATATCTCTAGCCTCCCAATATCGCTCGGCGAGAAAAGTCTTGCTCAGAGCAGGACAGTGCAGTAGATGCGTGGAGTCCATGGCCTCTCCAGAGCTGCACAGAGTGCATATCGGGGAAAGAAGAATTTTGAGTCTGTAAAGATGTTTATGCAGGCAGTCATGTCCAGTGGCTAGTCGGAAATGAGCGACTGCTCTACGCCTTGGAACATTACATAGATTTGGGATGGCATTCTTCCAGGACTTTTGGGAAACACGGTTATAGAGGTCTTCTTGAGCGCGGACTTTAATTGATCTTTTGATGAGATTTTTGATAGAGTGGAAGGGTATAGGACGAGATATTTTTGTGTGATTAAAGCTCCCCCTTTTAGCTAAGAAGTCGGCTTTCTCATTGCCTGGAACCCCACAGTGGACAGGAACCCGCTGGAGGACTATAGTTTTTTCAAGTGATGTCATATTTTCAAGATGATAACGGCAATCTAATATGTCTTGGGTTTTAGGAGTATTGTTATAAACAATAGCTAACAGAGCAGCTCTAGAATCACAGAGGATAACAGCTCTTGTGAATTTTTCCAGATGGCACTGCAGCTGGGACAGAGCTGTGCGTATCGCAGTAATTTCACCATCAAACGCAGTACCTCGTCCAACAGGGACGTAGAAATAAAAAATTTCTGAAAAAACTCCGGCACCGGCGTTAGGGCTATCAGACAGAAGGGATCCATCGGTAAAAAATCTGAGCCACTCTGGATCAGGATAAAGCATGTTTAACATTTCTGGAGCAAGGGCTCTCAAAATAGACGTGTCTGTATTACTTTTTTTAATCTTTTGGCCCAAATCAAGATTAATGCAGAAAGATTTCAAATGCACTGGATTTTGGGGTGGAATGAGTAATTCTGGTTCGTGATTTAAACCAAGTGAATTTTTTAGCTAGAGGACTCCCCGCAGAAAGCCCATCTGAGTCTTTAAATTTCTGCTCAGGTCTTGTTTGACTTCATTCCAGAGTGAAAAACATCCTGGTACTCTGATGATCTTTTCCCTCAGTATTAAGACTCCTGAATAACTCATCCTGAATAATCATCCATTATAACTCAGTACTCCTGAATAACTTCTCTTCTTCTTGAACTTCTCCTTATCACCAGTCAACATGAGCATGGCATCTATCGGGGTGGACTTTACAGCTCCAGCAACAATTCGTAAGGACTGATTTAATATATAACATTAAATATGAAATATACAAAATATATAGCACTAAATATGAAATATAAAAAATATATAAATATAAATGAAATCACTAAAAAGCATTTATTTTACTTGTACTATATTTGTTTCTCTACTCTTTCACTTAGCTTTTGCAAATAGATCTTTATTTGGGTGTTTGCACATCGTAATTGATGTTGCGTCCGTTACGTTTGAGCGTGTTTAGTGTTTGGTCAATTTCAATTTCGGGGGAAAAAAAACCGATTCGTAGGTGTAAGTTGAACCAAAGGAGCTAAAACCTTTTTGTGCCAGATTTCTCAAATTGGAAAATTTCTCTATATATGTGTCATATATAGAGAAATCATCATATATATATATATATATATATGAAAAAAACTCCAAAAAATTTCTGTAATGGGCTTAAGGCGCGCCTTATCATACTTTTACAAAATATATTTATTTTATAATGGCCAAAGTAGGGAAAACCAATGTATTAAAAAAAACATTGTTTGGGTATCCATATATTCAAAAATTAACTACCGAAATTATGAGAAAAAGTTAACTTTGATTTTAAAATAATATTATTGCGAATATATGGCATAATTTGATAGATATTGATGATATATATATATATATATCATCAATATCTGAATATTGGTTTTCACTACTTTGGCCATTATAAAATAAATATATTTTGTAAAAGTATGATAAGGCGGGCCTCAAGCCCACCACAGAATTTTTTTGGAGTGAAACATTGAAACATAATGAATTATTTTTGTGTTTACTATTTTTCTTACATGTAAACATATATAATATAATAATAATGATACTAAACACATGGCAAAGAAATGTATAACACTAAAAATTAAATATAAAAATATATAAATATAAACGAAATAAAAAAATGAAACCATTAAAAATATTTATTTTACTAGTGCGATACTTGTTTCTCAACTCATTCATTTAGCTTTTTCAAAGCGATCTCAATTTCGATATTTGTACATCGTAGTTTGTGTTGCAATCATAATTATAATTGGTGTTGCATCGTAAATGGTGCTTGTAATTTACTTATCGTGCGAACTCATAACTGTTTGCAAGAAATTTATTTTAAAATTGAAGTTAATTTTTCAGATAATTTCGACAGCTAATTTTTGAATATATGGATGCACACAGAATGCAATTTTTAATGCATTGTTTTTCATTATTTTGACCATTATAAAATAAATATATTTTGGAAAAGTATGATAAATCTCACGGGCCAGAAAATGTTCAAGGCGGGCCGCGGGTTGCCCCCCTGTACTAGTCATTGTGTACCGATTTGCACGATATAATGAAAGTCTACTGTGTTTACATTATTTACATTGTTGTTTACATTATTTTATTACATGAAATTTTTTCAAAAAGTTTTACAAATCAAATCAAATTTGCAACAAATCAAATTTAAAAATAACCATATTTTTAAAATGCAATTTCTAAAAGGAGACTATTTTTGTAAGTGATTATTTCATTAAAGAGCTTATTTCATTTTATTCTATAGATTAAGTATTTAAAAACACGTAAAGGTGACCAATCGACAAATGACCAATTTTAGATTAAAAAAGTTTTATTTCTTGCAATGTTATATGAGTTTATGAGAATAAGAGCGATTGAAAGGCAGTAAAAACATTTCTTTGCAAATTAATAGACTTGAAATCTTCTTCATTGGCGCTACAGCCCCTTGGCTTGGCCAAACACGTGTGTCTACTGGCAGATTTCGAGGTAGGAGTTGTTTTTTTAAATGGGGTAGGGTTGTTACTACGTTTTGTTAAACCTACGCCCAAGGCGTAATGCGATTCCTAACCACTACAAACATCTATGACACCACTCGGAACCCGAAACTTGTGGCATCGAGCGCCAGAGCGCCAGTCACTTGGCCATCAGTTCCAAGTCTTGAAATCACTGCTGCTGTATTTGGATTTGGATTCAAAAAACAGGACAGCCATAGAAGAAAACAAGATGTTAAATGAATATGAACTACGATGAAAAGAGAACTGACAACGAATGAACTACAAGCACCATATTTTGCATGAAAAAAGCAATACTCTGTTGGCTTCTTTTTCTTTCCTTATCATTAATTGAGACGATTCTCAGTTGATTATGTATATATATATATATATATATATATTATTGCAATTACAATTACTTATTTGAGCCATCGCCAACTCCGTTGCTTACCTTACTCCTTTTGCTCTTACATTGGAGTCCCCGTAGCAGACTGGGGACCATACCCAGTTACATCATTGATGGGGGCGTCATCTATCGTCTTTTATGTTAACAAATAGTTTACAATTCACTACATATAAATTATCTTGTGCTTCGTAAAAAAAGCCAATTAAATTGTATAACAAAACCATTTGAACATTCGCTATACAAAAATCCTGAGTTGTCACATATTCAAACTCCTGAACAACCACAACGAAATTTGCACGATATTTGCAGTGTGCATAAGCTGCAGAAACGAAACTGAAAATCATTAGACAAAAGAAAATATAAAAGTAGAACTGCAGAGGAAAAGAAATAAATTAATAGTTTAAAAACACTAAAAAACACGCTTTTAGAGTTAATCAAACTAAAAAGTAAAAAATAATTGTTAACATAAGAATAAAATGACTGACGAGAAAATGAATGTCACTGTTCTAAAAGCGTGAGGTGCTCGATATCAATCGTTATAATTTTTGACTAGTTTCATTCCGAAATGGAGAGTGAGTTTAAAAATGTCATACAAAGCACCCCACGCTTTTACATTGACATTCATTTTCTCGTCAGTCATTTTATTCTTATGTTAACAACTATTTTTTACTTTTTAGTTTGATTAACTCTAAAAGAGCGTTTTTAAGTGTTTTTAAACTATTAATTTATTTTTTACTTTTAAGTTTGATTAACTCTAAAAGCCTGTTTTTAAACTATAGTATTTAAATGTGGTCCCGGTACAGAGGTCTGGAACTACAGTTCATACAATAATTTAATTGTGAATAAAACAAAGGCTAAATGCGAACTAGCAGGATTCGAACAGGGAATCTCTTTATCCGTAGTCAGATGCGTTATCCGTTGTGCCGCTGTCCCACATAGGTTTGAATGTCTTTACTGAATACTTTCATTCGACATGGGTTAAATTGCTCTTCATAAGTTAAAATAAAATCACTCATCCTGGCGATTCTAATCATAATGAGATAATAAACGTATCAAAATATTTTAGTGTCGTCGGTGCTTGATAAGTCTACAACGTTTAATTAAAATCTGATTGCTTAAAGGAGGGAAAAATCGAGCCCAAAGAGTCAGTTACAAACAAACAAACAAACAAACAAACAAACATACAGGTGAAACTATTAAAAGCGTATTAAAAAGAATCAACTGTTTTCGTTCTGAAAAATGTTTGTAAATGTTTCTTTGCAGCTTAAATGGTGTGTATGAGGAGAAACAGATCTCCAGGGGAAAAAGTGATGCGCCGATCAAGATGACTTTTCAAAGGCAGTGTGTTTTAATCACTCATCCTGGCGATCCAAATCATGATGAGATAATAAACTTATCAAAATATTTTATTGTCGTCGGTGCTTGATAAGTCTACAACGTTTAATTAAAATCTGATTGCATAAAGTAGGGAAAAATCGAGCCCAAAGAGTCAGTTACATACATACCAACAAACAAACAAACAAATATACAGGTGAAACTAATAAAAGCGTATTAAAAAGAACATAAATTATTATACAAAATATACATTAACATGTTGTGAAACAAGTCATCCAGAAAAATCAATAAAAATTATTTAGTGGACATTAAATCTTCTCAGCAGCGTTTCTGCAGTCTTTATTTTATTACTCTCTCTCTCTCTCTCTGACGATTTGTGAAAAGTTATACAACAGCATTTGGCAACACGAATATATTTTGGTTTTAATTTTGAAAGGTATGTAACTGCGAGTCACGCTGACTTAGTTTTTGCAAGCCTTTGCAAATGGTTAATCAAATAATATCATCCTATTTTAATGGCATGAACTCTTGCATGATTTATGTGTGATGTGTCTCGATCCAAAATACCATACCCAAATGAAGTTAATTAATATTCTGAGAATAAATTTATATATATATATATATATATATATATAACGATATAAAGATACATATATAGTAATTATCAGAACATTTTTTAAATCAATTAATCTGAATTACACCTATTTATCAGAATAATTATTATAACGCTATTTTAATGACATGCAAAATTTATGTGTGGCGTATCTCAATCCAAAATACCATACACAAATAAAATTAATTAATATTCCGAGAATAACTTTATATATATACACTGAAGTGACAAAAGTCATGGGATACCTCTTAATATCGTGTCGGCCCTCCTTTCACCCGGCGAAGTGCAGCAACTCGACGTGGCATGGACTCAACAAGTCGTTGGAAGTCTTCTGCAGGAATATTGAGCCATGCTGTCTCGATAGACGTCCATAATTGTGAAAGCGTTGATGGTGCAGGATTTTGGGCACGAACAGACCTCTCGATGATGTCCCATAAATGCTCGATGGGATTCATGTCAGGGCGATCTAGGTGGCCAGATCATTCGTTGGAATTGTCCAGAATGTTCTTCAAACCAATCGCGAACAGTTGTGGCCCGGTGACATGGCGCATTGTCATCCATAAAAATTCCATCGTTGTTTGGGTACATGAAGTCCATGAATGGCTGCAAGTGATCTCCAAGTAGCTGAACATAAGCATTTCCAGTCAATTTTCGGTCCAGTCGCACCAGAGGACCAAGTCCATGCCATGAAAAAACAGCCCACACCATTACGGAGCCACCACCAGCTTGAACAGTGCCTTGCTGACAGTTTGGGTCCATGGCTTCGTGGGGTCTGCGCCACACTCGAACCCTACCATCAGCTCTTACCAACTGAAATCGTGACTCATCGGACCAGCCCACGGTTTTCCATTCATCTAGGGACCAACCGATGCTCAGCGATCGCTGCAAGCGATGTCGTTCTGTCAGTAAAGGCACTCGAGTCGGTCTTCTGCTGGAATAGCCCAAGAAAGCCAAATTTCTCCGCACAGTTCAAACAGATCCCTTACGACTGTTGCTTGTCTGTTAGAATTTACGACTCTTTGCAGACGTCGCCGGTCTCGGTCGTTAAGTGCAGGCGGTCGACCACTGCGCTGTCCATGGTGGGATGTTATGCCTGAAATTTCATACTCTCGGCACACTCTTGACACAGTGGATCTGGGAATGTTGAATTCCCTAACGATTTCCGAAATGGCATAACCCATGCGTCTAGCTCCAACTAACATTCCGCGTTCAAAGTCTGTTAATTCCCGTCGTGCGGTCATCATCACGTCAAAACCTCTTCACATGAATAACTTGAACAGAAATGAAAGCTCTGCGAAAGCACTGCGCATTTATACTTGTTCTACGCGATACTACTGCCATCTGAAAATTTGCATATTGCTATCCCATGACTTTTGTCACTTCAGTACTAGTTATCAGAACCTTTTTTTAAAATGAATTAATCTCAATCACAATTATTGAATTTTTTAAGATTTTATCATTAAACCATTTTTTGTTTGTAATAAATAAAATTTAATTAAAAAAATCAAATATTGTTAAAAGAAAAATAGGTTGAAAAATATCTTTTTTAAAAAAATAAATAAATTATAAAATATAAAACAAGTCAGTCACCACATCATAGCGAAAAATCATTTTCCATTAAAACCCATAATAACTAAAGCTTTTAAAACATAAAAAACCCCACCAAAGCCTTTTTCATTATTGTTATTAACAAGTAATAAAAAAAAAATTTTTTTTTAATGGCAATTCATACTTTTTCTCAGTATATTGCAGAAAAGTCCTGAGGAAATAAAGTTGAAATTTTCTTCTTGCATCTGGCGCCATCTATTATTTGATACATTAAACTCAAATATAAAAAAAATATTATAAACTCATTAAATTTAATTAATGAATTAATATTGAAAAAAACTGTATTAATATCAAGTATCATCTACTACAAGTTCAAAAAAATTTATTCGAACTTGAGTGGATGAATAAAAAGTATTTTATGAACGATTGAAAATTTGAACAAGATGTATATAGGGAGAGTGTGAACTAATAGTAGGAATTTAATAAAAAGAAGAAACACTAAGACTTTTGAAATGTAAATAGCAGATCGTGCTCTTGTGTTTAACTTTGCTGCGCGTAGAAATAGCGCGTGTGCGCACAGTTACCGATCAAACGATCAATACCGCACAAACGTGGATCGACGGCTGGTAACATCTTTGATCGACGACGTTTGCCAAAAATACGATGGACAATTGGCTGGTAAGTACTATCTTTCTCTCGCATTTACGCACAACAATTTATTGCACGGCATTGAAAAGAAACCGAACGTTCTTTTTATCTTCCGTAACTGTCGAAACAATACTGAATTTTAAGGTGATTGTTTTATTTAAAGGTGTTTCAAAACGATATTGACAGCTGTTTCTCTTTGGGTAGAGTTGCATAGTCTTTGATGAATTTGTAGAACGTGAGCCATATACTACATGTAAAACTTGAGTTTCAAAGTGATTTTTCAGAGATTCAGTATGTGTTTAAGCAATATTGTAATTTTAGGTGATTGTCTTATTTAAAAGTATTTCAGAACGAAATTGACAACTGTTTCTCTTTGGGTAGAGTTGCATGGCCTACAATGAATGTATAGGACGTGAGACATAAACTGCATGTAAAATTTGAGTTTTAAATTGATTTTTCAGAGATTCAGTATGTGTCGAAACAATACTGTACTTTTAGGTGATTGTCTTATTTAAAAATATTTCAGCACGAAATTGACAGCTGTTTCTCTTTGGGTAGATTTGCATAGTCTGTAAGGAATTTATAGGACGTGAGCCATAAACTGCATGTTAAATTAAACTGCATGTTTGAGTTTCATAGGCGTACTGAAAGTGATTTTTCAGAGATTCAGTATGTTTCGAAACGATACTGTAATATTAGATGATTGTTTTATTTAAAAGTGTTTCAAAACGAAATTGACAGCTGTTTCTCTTAGAGTAGAATGGCATGATCTGTAAGGAATTTATAGAACGTGAGCCATAAACTGCATATAAAAGTCGAGTTTAATAGGTATACTGACAATGATTTTTCAGATAATTTTTTTTTTGTTCATCTAAATAATAAAATTAAATCTGTTAATCTTTACAAATAATAAATTTATAAATATTTTAACAGTTATCTTTTCAAATTCGAACATGAACATTAAAATATTTATTCGTGAATAAGGAAAATTAAAAATTATTTTGTCAAAATAGCATCTTCGAAAAAAATATGTTTAATTACATCTCCTGCTAATTAGAAAATCAAAATGTTTCGAATATGTACTATTAGTTCAGTTATAGAATATTTTTTTAAAAAATAATGTCTACGATTGAAGTTTAAAATATATTATAAAATATTCGACTGAATACTGCCGTTTTATTGTATTTAATTCATAAAGAAAAACTATATGTAAAGTTATGGATTGTTTTTTTTTGTATAAAATTCAACCGAGAATAGATATAAATTTTAAATTGATTTATGCACTTATATTATTCCTTTTTTATCTCCTGACTAAATGATATAATATCATATCACAGAAGTTATTTTTTATAAAGAAGTCATACGTCATATCACAGAAGTTATTTTTTTGTATAATCTGAAAATTTAAATCTACAAGTTGTTAAAATTCTTAGTAATTTTTTTTTAAATCAGGCAACAAATTTTGTTGATTAATAACAAAATCTTTATTAATTAAATAAAAAAAAAATTTAACTTTTTGAAAACAAATAATATAAAAAAAGTCAATTCTTACTGTTTTTTCACTCTATTGCAGAAAGTCCTTTATAAATAATTTTCATTCATTTTTTTAAGTTTATCTGCCACCGTCTATTATTAGATATATGCAACTTAAATCTAAAAAAAACTAAAATGAATAAAATTAAATTTAATTACTGAATTAATATTTGAAAAAACTGCATTAATATCCAGTGTCCTCCCTTACAAGTTAAAAAAAAATGTATTTGAATTTGAGTGAATGAATAAAAAGTATTTTATGAACCATAGAAAATTCTAACAAGATATATATAGGGAGAATGTGAGCTAATAGAAGTAATTGAAAAAAAAGGGAATTAAAAATATAAATATATCGATGATATCAGGATCTTAAAAATATCAATGATATCCTTACAATAAAGGCAGCTGGAAATAGACCTCTTTTTAAAAAATATAAAACAGTAGAATAAACAAAAATTTTAATTTTCGGATTAATATTAATGAATTGGAACTCAATGATATAAATCTTCAAGAGAAAAAGTAGTACGCCATATAGATTAGATAGGGAAAAATGTATAAAAAATGAGCTTAGTTAAACATCATGACTTGGTTTAAAAACTTGATTATGAGAAATAAGGCGCTTTAATATAGTGAGGTGGTTTATATAATATTCAATTTCTTGTAAGTTAAACAATCTAGTTTATTATTAAGTTATTGTTTCTATATTTCCACGATTTTATAAAGCTTCTATGATTAAAGATTAATAATAATAAAAAAAAAAAAAAAAAAAAAAAAAAAAAAAAAGAAAGTGTCAAAGATTATTAATAAATAAATAAATATTTTAAAAAATTATTTTAATTTAATATTCCAGCTCTGTAAAATGTTACTGAAAATATAAAAATTAATATATTCGTTTTCGTGTTCGTATATCATATTCGAAAAATAATTTCTTAAGATTTTTAAATTTTAAAATAAAGTCATTTGTTGTTCTACAAATTAATATTATTTCTGATTGAGTAATGTAAACAAAAGAAAACAATTAAAATAAAATCTTTACGATTATCGATAAAATTAAATAATAATCTAGAATCAATTCACAAAATTATAATTTGGCAAACCAAAATGATAATTAATAAATATTAATAAATAAATAAATATTTTAATAAAATTATTTTAACATAATATTCCAAGCTGAGTAGAATGTAATTGAAAATATAAAAATTCACATATTCGTGTTCGTATTTGTATATCGTATTCGAAAAATAAAATCTTACGATTTTGAAAATTTTAAAATAAAATTATCTGTTTTTCGACACGTTAACATTAATTCTGATTGAGTAGTAAAAAAAAAATATGTAAAAATAAAATTTTTATGATTATTGATGAAATTATAAAAAAACAAGAATCAATTCACAAAATTATAATTTGGGAAGCCAAAATGATAATTAATAAATAAATAAATATTTTAATACAATTATTTTAACGTAATATTAGAAGCTGTGTAGAATGTAATTGAAAATATAAAAATTCCATATTGGTGTTCGTATTTGTATATCGTATTTGAAAAATAATATCTTACGATTTTCAAAATTTTAAAATAAAATTATCTGTCTTTAAACGTTAACATTAATTCTTATTGAATAATATAAACAAACAAAAACTGTTAAAAATAGTATTACACAATATTATTACTATTTTAGAAAAATATTTCTACACAACGCTTGTTTTTCAAAAATGTTCAAACTTTTAAAATTTATACTATTTTAATTAAATTAATTCAGTAACTGTATTTAAAAAGTTACCACAACATTATGTAAAAATTTGATGTATTGCACTATCTGAATTTATTTTTTTTTAAGTATTTTTCTCTCATTTCTCATATTTTTGTTTACGTTTATTGCTTTAATAATATTAATAAAAAAAAAAAAAAAGAATATTATTTCTAAAAAAATTTTTTTTTTCAAAAATGGTGAAACTTTTAAAATTTTTACTATTTATAATTAAATTATTTGTCTAACTATCTTTAAAAAGTTCTCCATGACATTATGTATGGAATTCGATGCACTATGGTAATTTATTTTTAAAAAAATATTTTTCTCTCTTTAACGCTTTATATAAGAATGAGTAAAATAGATTTTGTATACATATAACTCATTATACCATACACGGAATTATACAAACAACAACAGCAACGAAACCTTTTTTGATAGATTCTTATGTTTTCTGAGGTGCTTGTTCAATTATTTTTTTATCTTATCATCCACTATTTTTTTGTAATAATTGATTTCTATGATTCATAACTGACTAACTAACTTCACCCACTATTTTTCTGTTTACTTTTTATAATGCTAAAAACAGCGACGCATAGTGGAATGTGTGTTATCATTTATTTTTTAATATTATGGTGATGAAAACAGGAACCGACTTTAAAAATGAAACGGGTGGTACTTCAGTGGATACCTGGTCACTGTGGCATTATTGGGAACGAACAGGCCGATTGTCTAGCAAAAAGAGGCTCAAAACTACTTCAAATGAGATCTTCGTCACTGTCCCTTCATTCTATAAAACTTTATATCAAGCAAATAATGACTAAAAACCACAAGTTTCAAATTCAAGAGGGGATTCAGTCAAAGCGTTGGAGAGCTGAAGGTCTTTTAGCAATACCCAGCAATCCGCGACGGCATGCTGTCACCCAGTGCAGACTTCTGACTGGCCATGACTGTCTAGCAGAACATCTCCGTCGCATTAAAATCTTTTCGAACCCTGGCTGCCCCCTATGTGGTTCAACAGACTCAATGAACAGAGACCACCTCCAACGATGTGCGTTACTTGACTTCGACTCGGAGACAGCACTTTACTGGCGTGCGAGAGAGCTCTTAAGGCAATGACTTCGGTCATCTTTGCATTTTTTGGACGTTTATTCTTTTGTATTTTTTTCCTTGTTATTATTGTGATTTTTTTTTATTCTTCTTGTACTTGCCTTTTCCGTTGGAAAAAAAAATTGCGATGAAAACTGGAGAAGATATTTTCTTCATTCTTCTTCCTTGACTTTCGTCTGTAAGAGTTCTGGCTCAGTTTTTCCTTTTCTTTTTAGCAAGCTTGTTATCAAGAAATACCAAAATAACGAAATGTTATTTGGGGAAAAAGTATATTATGCTTACTTCAGCGTAATGTTAGGAGGCCAACAAAAATCTTAGGCTCACACAATGTGCTATGTTTGCTTAAAAGTTTTAAGAAAATAGCCTTTCTCCCTCTCAAATAGTAAATCTTTCTGGTGTTCCTATGATATGGGAAAACACCAAACATGTCAGTTTAGTAGGCTCTTACAATATTTTATTGGTTAATGCTCTGGCCTTTGGTACCACAGGCTTCAGATTCGAATTCTGGCTGTGGCATGGATGTTTGTGAGTGTCTCGGAATCCACTTTAAACTGTAGGTCGTTGTCTAATAAGCCTAAAGTGTGCAAAAAAATTATTGTAGAGCGACAAACAAAATCAAATCAAACCTTCGTTCAGATGAAGCGGTTAATTGGGATGTTATTTAAAAAATTAAAAGATAATTTGAATAGTTGTATAGAGTTAAATAGAAGAGTATGTTGAAAAATAAAATATTTGCCTAAAAAAACAAAAAAACAGTGTTTCCTTTTTCAGGTCCCCTGCGTATCAGCAGTTTTGAAACATGCTAATTCATTTTCAAATCGCCTCTACCATAAAAATTCCAATATATTACAGAATTATACTTGAATGAATATAACGTGAAGGTCAGATTGTAGAGTTACTATCTACATTTGCTTAGATTTAAGGAAATATACCTCCCCCTCCCCTCTCAAAAAATTTTATTCAGGTGTTCCCATCGTATACAAAAACATCAAACATGAGAGTTTGGTAGGGATTTAAACATATTACTCCCACCATTGTAAATAAAATTGAATCTCAAAGCAATTTGAAAAAGCAGTATCGAAAACTGAACCTTGTCTTCAGTACTTAAGTAAAAATTGTCTCATTTATAAGAAGCAACGATGGTAAAAAAGGTGTCTTTTTCTGTCTGTGACAAAATGCTTTCAGTTGATTACGAAAATTGATGCAAGATCATAAAGTTGAAACTATTACGAACTCAAAAGAAAATTATGCTTGGACTTTATTTAATGTAGTTCTTTTTACGTTTTATGTTGTTTAGATTCTTGTTAAATATGATAAAGATGTTTTAATTTTTAGGAAACTATATGTTCTAAGATAATTTAGTGGTATATATATATATATATACTTCATATAAAGTTGAAAACCGAGTGAAAAAAAAATAAAATATTTAAATATTACATGAAAAAAATATTTAGATATTATATGAAAAAATAAAACACAGTATCTATCCTGATTTAGTTAGCCTAAAGTGTGTAAAAAATGATTGTAGAGCGACAAACCAAATCAAATCAAACCTTCGTTCAGATGATATTAATGGGGATGATGTTAGATGATGTTAATGATGTTAATTGGAATATTATTTAAAAAATTAAAAGATAATTTGAATAGTTGTATCGAGCTAAAAAGGAAAGTATGTTGAAAAATAAAATATTTGCAAAAAAAAAAAAAAAAAAAAAACCCTTCTTCTTTTTCAGTTTACCGCCATATCAGAGAGTATTGAAATTTGCTAATTCATTTTTAAATCCCCTCTGCCATAAAAATTCCACTATGTTAAAGAATTATATTTGATTGAATATGATGTGAAGATCAGACTGTGGAGTTACTGTGTACATTAGCCAGCTGCATTTAGCATATAGCTTTACTACAGGATTGTATTTAATTTTAAAAGTGCTGAGAGCTTTACAACTAAATGTTCTGACACAGCTGCTTTTGAATTACTTAGTGTCTGTGTTAGTTTATTGAAATTTATGATATCCGCTGTGCCTGTTTGCGCAATGGTTATTTGGGTGTTTCAAAATGGAAAATATACCCATTTCACTTCGTGTTTTAAAGCAGGCACTTGTAAATTAATAGCAAATATATTGATGGAATTTTTCATATTTGCAATACATCCAGAAATATATATATTACGAAAAATAGTTACAAGTCAAGTAATGCCCTATTGTAAAACAGTTTAACTTTAACGAAATAACAAGTGGGCTGAAAAGTTCATAGGCTTCATGCACTTCTATCTGGATAATTACCATTGAGGATGATATTGTATGAGAAATATGGCTGACTCAGTATATATAAAAGGAAAAAAAAAAAATTAAAAATTTAGAAACAAAACATAAGATGAATAAAGTAAGAAATAGAGAGAGAGCTGATTAAAATATTATTTAGTTAAAATGTTCAGTGAAGAACGCGGGCGTTTATTATTGATTGGAAGAGTAATGTCATAATCAGGAAGACGTTTGCGCAGAGTAATAGGATTATGAGGAATATTATTATAAAAATTAGTTGTGAGCTTTTGAATAAAATTTTTAATTGAAGGAATTTCAAGAGCAATGCGAATATTTTTATTTCTGACAAACCACTGTGTAATATTTTATTTTCAAGAGTTTGAATATGTTTGATTCTAGATTTGCAGGCGGATCCCCATATTGGATTGGCATATATTATAATGGGACTCATATAGACCATACAGATAAGAATTTTAGTATCAATGTTGGTATGACTATTGCGAGAGATAAGAGGGTATTCTTTTAAAAGTCATATTGAATCTAGTTTTGACACAATTAACGTGAGACCCTATATATAAGATTTTAATCCGATCATTTAATAAAGTTTCTATATAGATCTGTAAGCATTATTGCATAGAAAAAGCGAAAATTTAAAAATATACTCAAATCGTTTCAATGAATATATTGAAAAGCCTGTGAATAATTTTTTCAAAAATCAGGCACGAATAAAAATGCTTAGTAATTTTGGTTTTTTTTTTTTTCAAATTATTTAAACTGTTATTTAAAGAATATTTTATTATATGATAGAACATAAAACAATTTTATAAATATTCTTTCAAAATTCTTTAATTGAACTAACTATTCTGTTAGTTTCAAACACTCACCTAAACCTATTAAACCTAACTCACCTATTTCCCCTAAAACAATAAATTTTTTTCTTATTTGTTGCATACCTAATATTATATACGCATGGCAATAACAATTAAATGACAAAAAATACAGGAAAATCAAACACACATGGAAAAAATTATTAGAAGAACAATTTAGTTTGCACAGCAAAACAATGGAATCATTCGTTATACGTAAATAATTCTGTACATTATTCATAATTCAACACCCTACAGAAACACAAGAAAAAACAGAATTTATTTGTATATATTCAAGATTTAAACACTTTCACACCGCAACGTCGAAACTAAACATCATTTGAAACACATAGGATCTTTCCATCTCACTCATTTATTCACATGTTTCATTTTCCATTTTGTTCCCTCCTTGACCCATACTTTCCATCTCTCTCACTCATTTATTCACATGTTTCATTTTCCATTTTGTTCCCTCCTTGACCCATACTTTCCATCTCTCACTCATTTATTCACATGTTTCATTTTCCATTTTGTTCCCTCCTTGACCCATACTTTCCATCTCTCTCACTCATTTATTCACATGTTTCATTTTCCATTTTGTTCCCTCCTTGACCCATACTTTCCATCTCTCTCACTCATTTATTCACATGTTTCATTTTCCATTTTGTTCCCTCCTTGACCCATACTTTCCATCTCTCTCACTCATTTATTCACATGTTTCATTTTCCATTTTGTTCCCTCCTTGACCCATACTTTCCATCTCTCTCACTCATTTATTCACATGTTTCATTTTCCATTTTGTTCCCTCCTTGACCCATACTTTCCATCTCTCTCACTCATTTATTTATTCACATGTTTCATTTTCCATTTTGTTCCCTCCTTGACCCATACTTTCCATCTCTCTCACTCATTTATTCACATGTTTCATTTTCCATTTTGTTCCCTCCTTGACCCATACTTTCCATCTCTCTCACTCATTTATTCACATGTTTCATTTTCCATTTTGTTCCCTCCTTGACCCATACTTTCCATCTCTCTCACTCATTTATTCACATGTTTCATTTTCCATTTTGTTCCCCTTGACCCATACTTTCCATCTCTCTCACTCATTTATTCACATGTTTCATTTTCCATTTTGTTCCCTCCTTGACCCATACTTTCCATCTCTCTCACTTTTATTCACATGTTTCATTTTCCATTTTGTTCCCTCCTTGACCCATTTCCATCTTTCCATCTTTTCCATTTTGTTCCCTCCTCCCACTTTCCATTTATTTTATTCACATGTTTCATTTTCCATTTTGTTCCCTCCTTGACCCATACTTTCCATCATACTTTCCATCTCTCTCACTCATTTATTCACATGTTTCATTTTCCATTTTGTTCCCTCCTTGACCCATACTTTCCATCTCTCTCACTCATTTATTCACATGTTTCATTTTCCATTTTGTTCCCTCCTTGACCCATACTTTCCATCTCTCTCACTCATTTATTCACATGTTTCATTTTCCATTTTGTTCCCTCCTTGACCCATACTTTCCATCTCTCTCACTCATTTATTCACAGTTTCATTTTCTTTTCCATTTTCCATCTCTCTCACTCATTTATTCACATGTTTCATTTTCCATTTTGTTCCCTCCTTGACCCATACTTTCCATCTCTCTCACTCATTTATTCACATACTAAGATGGAAGTGCCAGATTCCCTAGAAAAAAAAATTAAACTCGTGAAATAAAATCAATGTAATTCAGTTATATTCGAAACTGTCATGAAAACATTTAACAAAAAATTGGGATGCAGTGATAACAAGCGCATTTTTTTCCTAGGCACATTAAATAGGAAGAAGATGCTTTATAAAATACAGTCTTTTACAAAAGTATATGAAACAACTTTACTTTTTGCTATTTAGTGTGTAATGCTATATTGGAATATAAATTCAAAGCCACTTCGTGTCAGTATATGAAGTTTTTTTTAAAAAACAAATTAACAACTTTTATGGAAAAGATTCCTTTACAGAACCAATACAATAAAAAAAAGTGGCTCAAATATCGGGTACAAAATCATAAAACCTGTGGAAAAAGAAAGTTTTGGCAAATTTAGTAAGATGGTGTTCCAAGAAATTTTCTTCTTACATCTGGGGCCATCTATTGTTAGATACATACAACTTAAATATAAAAAAAAACAAAAATGAATTAATTGAATTTAATTACTGAATTAATATTTGAGAAAACTGTATTAACATCCAGTGTCCTCGACTACAAGTTCAAAAAATGTATTTGAACTCGAGTGGAGGAATAAAAAGTATTTTATGAACGATTTAAAATTTGTACAACATATATATGGGGAGAGTGTGAACTTATAGTAGGAATTGAATAATAGATTTTATGACATGAATGTATGAGGCAAATAAAGCTAATTTTTTTTTGAGGAAAATAAAGTTACTGTTTTTTTTTACCACATCCAAACCTACGGACCGTTTCAGAACTGAATGTTGTTGTTTTAATGCAGCTAACAATACATAGATAATTAATCTTTATGTCATTAGCAAGGAAGATGCGATGTTACTCATTCAACACCAGGGGGCACGTGTAGCTTGAAGATATGCTACGGACGCGAGTAACGCTACCCGCACACTGAAATGATACTTTACATACATACTTTCATACTTTCATGCATACTTTATACATACTTTCCGGAAATGAAAGAAAATTAACGATTCACCTTAATTAAGGATAAAAATCAAAACATAAAATACTCTATAACAGAAAGGAAAAAAAAAAAAAAAATAAATTAAAAAAAAAGTTACAAATAGGGATTTCGTTATTCCTAAGTTAAACTCTCATATTTCAGAATTAATTTTTATAGAAATATATTCTTCAAGCTTGATATAAAAGGTTATAAAATAATCCGAAGTTTATTTATTAAAATAATGTATAAATTCTAATGTTTTCTTTGTACTTTTTTTAGGAGTATTTGCTGTACGAGCGTTTCCCGAATGCTGTACTACACGTGCTTTTAATCGGTCTTCCAGGACTTATTGTGATCTTTGTTTGTTATTGCTTCTACAACAACATTCGGAAGCATGCTTTCTTTCAACGTTGTACTTTGCCAGGTTTGACAGCCAATCCTTTAGGTCTCTACGCATCTATTTTATACGTTCTTTATAAAATAAAAGCTCCACCGTTGTGCAGTAAGTATTGATATTTTTTAAATTATGTATAAAATGCAAGAGATTTAAGTGCAAGAACAATGGTGGTTTTCTTAATAAAGTAATAAATCTCATCTCAACTCTGAATTAGTCAATTAGTCATGATTTAAATTTCAAACACGGAGTGACTACACACTGGTGTTCCAAACTTATTAAAGGAATATATGTATATATATATATATATATATATATATATATATACAAATAAATAAATATGTATATATATATACTAACAGAACCTGCATACGCTATATTGCTGAAAAAAGAAATTCTAGAAAATTACATATTGCGAATATATTCTCCATGTTAAAATATATGAGCATACTAATTTTCATGAATATCGTTTGAACACTATACAACATAAAATGCTGCAGCGCCATCTGGTGGCTAGTTGGCGGTATTCAGTGACGAATACACGCACAGAAAAATTGTATAGATTGCAGTGATATCTACCGGGTCCAATTGTGAATCTAAACCATCCAGGGACCCACTCAAAACATTTCCGTCAGAAAAAAATTCCATCAAAATAGGTCAAGCCGTTTAGGAGGAGTTCAGCGACAAACACACGTACAAAAGAATTATACCAATTTCAGCGCCACCTACCGGGTTCAATTGTGAATCTAAACCATCCAGTACATGTATATATATTGCCATAACTCCGTAAAAACGTCCAATGAATCATAAATTCTGCATACAGAGACAGTATTTTGCAATTAAAAGACAAACTAAAACATGCTAACATTAAACTGAATAAAACGTAACAGTATGGTATAAAAGAACTATTTATTGAAAGAACAGCGTCGGCAAAATTGCTTGTCTATCTGAGTAGAACAACAACAAACACATGTCCTTTAGTAAGATGTATATTTTCCCTGAATTATAATGGTTGTAGGGACTGATGGCCGAGTGTCTAGCGCTTTAGTGCTCGGTGCCACAGTTTCCGTAGTGGCATGAATTCTTGTAGTGGTTCGGAATCCACTTTAAATCGTTGTTCCCGGTCTAATAGGATCGTAGAGCGTTGTCGTGAGGTTTAGTCAGTCTTCAGCCCTCGTGGTTCCTCGCTAAAGTGAGGCTGCATATTACCCTTAGTCATGTACCAATCACCCGCAAAGGGGTCTCTTGGACCTGATGTAGGTTTATTCGAAACTCTTGAGTTTGGTTGCCATACTTAAGCCCTTCCTCAAGCTTTTCGATGATTCTACTACATGTGAAATCTTCCAGACAGTTTATTTTATAAATATTCCACCACGAACTCATTTGAATTTGAATGAGAGAGAATGTTCTGTTTTATCTCTTTCATTTTATTGTAGTCTTGCACTGCACGCCATTTACTCGCATTCAGCTGTGAGATCTTGTTTCTGATACTTGCATACAAATCATCTTTTTTCTTATTGGGTGTTCATTATGTAATGTCTCATTATAGGCCTATATTAGACCTATAATGACTTCAAGGTTCTTTAATGACAAACTTCAATTTCAGGTTCATGGGAAAATTAGCAAAATTGGAATATTAGTTAAATCAGTAATATTGGAGAGAATGGATTTTTTAAAACTTTTGTAAATTTTTATTTCTTAAAAAAATTTTTTTTTTCTATTTAATTTTAATTTTAAGAAATGTAAGATAATCATGATTTAATGGCGAAAACGTAAAAAAAAGTTGGCTATTAAATTTCGTTAAAAAAATTTTAATGAAACAATATTTTCATTCTTTATTCTAATGGCATTTTTTTTTCTTCAAAAAATCGCAGAATAGAGGGCGTAGTGATTTGACATGAAAAATTTTTTTCGCCAATATGTGCCAATTACGATTGTAAGTGAAGTGAATAGAAAATAGTACAAGAAAAAATGGGTTGCCGCATTTGGCGACTTATCGACTAGCTGGCTCTACAGAAAAATTTGCCAAATCCCAACGGTCCCTATTTTGCAATTTGGCCTTTATTTTTATTTTATTATAGCAATATTTTTTTTCTTACTTTATTCTGAAGGTGTTTTTATTTTAAATTTATTCTAGATATTTTTAATATTATTTTATTATTGTTATATATTTTCGTTCTCTTTTTTATTTTTTTTGTAAAAATTGTAAGAATTTACTAATCAACGTTTTGGTATATTTATAGAGAATATTTATCTATATTTGAAAATCCTTTCTGACTCCAGCTTTCTGAATTTAGAGGTCTCAAAAATCTTAAATCCATAGTGCTTAATGCATGTCAAACTCGCTGCTCATAATGGATGGATACATTTGCAACATCACAGCAAACATAACAGCATGTATTGACATTTTAATACAAAATTTATAGAATAATTTATTAATTTCTAATCATACATAATTAGAAATTTTGGCTGCATATAAAAATGTAGCCAAAATAACATTATTTTTAAAATGTGGAATACTGAATCATTAGGAATAGACAAAGGACCTGATTTTTTCCATTGATATCACCTTATTCTACTTCAAGGCAAACGTCTTGTTGTTTGACAGGATTAACATTTTCAAACAAAAATGATTCCTTTGGCGAAATGAAATTCAAGAAGAAAATATCTTATTTTGAAGGTCACCAGAGGATCCTATTCCTTATTCAACTATAGTGAGATTAATAATAGACCGCAAGCATAAAGACTTCCAATCCAGGCAAGCTGATCAAATAAAGGAAAAGTGTTAATCTCTTTTGAAAGTTACAGCTGCCTCTATACGACATGCTATTTCAGCTTTTCAGTTGGAGACTGGACATGATTGCCTTGTAGGGCATTTATTTAGTTTTAACACTTTTCGTGCCCTAATTATGTATTATGCGGGACATACACTGTTATGGATGCATCGCATCTTAAAGAATGCCCTGAGTTATATGGATATTTATATCATAGATACTGGAAGAGAAATGAGAAAATTCGAGATCACCAGACTGGCTGACTTGTGTTGACTTTTGATTTTTTCATTTCCTTCTATTAGCTGACACTCTCTCTATATATATCTTGTTCAAATTTTCAATCGTTCATAAAATACTTCTTATTCATCCTCTCAAGTTCAAATAAATTTTTTGAACTTGTAGTGGATGACACTGGATGTTAATACAGTTTGTCAAATATTAATTCAGTAATTAAATTTAATTAATTATTTTTTCTATATTTAAGTTGCATATGCCTTACGAATAGATGGCGCCAGATAAACTTAAAAAAAGGAATGCAAATTATTTATAAAGGACTTTCTGCAATAGAGTGAAAAAAAAGTAGGATTTGACTTTAAAAATTTTTTTTTATATTACTTGTTTGTTGGAGACTGGGCCTTGTAGGACGTTTATTTAGTTTTAACACTTTTCGTGCCCTAATTATGTATTATGCGGGAGATACACTGTTATTGATGCATCACAACTTAAGGAATGCTCTGAGTTGTATGGATATTTATATCATAGATACTGGAAGGCAAAAGAGAAAATTCGAGATCTCCAGACTGGCTGACTTGTGTTGAGTTTTGATTTTTTTGTTTTTTTTTTTTTCAATTCCTTCTATTAGCTCACACTCTGCCTACATATATCTTGTTCAAATTTTCAATCGTTCATAAAATACTTTTTATTCATCCATTCAAGATCAAATACATTTTTTTTGAACTTGTAGTGGATGACACTATATGTTAATACAGTTTTTTCAAATATTAATTTAGCAATTAAATTAAATTAATTAATTTTAGTTTTTTTTTTTTTTTTTTGGATTTAAGTTGCATATATCTACCAATAGATGGCGCCAGATAAACTTAAAAAAATGAATGAAAATTATTTATAAAGGACTTAATATAGTGAAAAAAATTAGGAATTGACTTAAAATTTTTTTTATATTACTTGTTTATTGGAGACTGGGCAGGATTGACTTGTAGGACGTTTATTTAGTTTTAACACTTTTCGTGCCCTAATTATATATTATGCGGGAGATACACTATTATGGATGCATCACATCTTAAAGAATGCCCTGAGTTGTATGGATATTTATATAATAGATACTAGAAGGCAAAAGAGAAAATTTGAGATCTCCAGACTGGCTGACTTGTGTTGACTTTTTATTTATTTATTTAATTTTGCATTCTAATCTTACATGTTGTTTTGGCTTAACTTTATGTGTAATGTGTTGTGTGTACTTGTCTCACACTAGTCGTTGAAGTTGTCTATTCAAGTGCTAATGCTAAAGACAAGTAATATAAATAAAAAAATTTAAAGTCAATTCCTACTTTCTTTTCACTCTATTTTGCAGAAAGACCTTTATCAATAATTTTCATTCATTTTTTTAAGTTTATCTGGCGTCATCTATTGGTAGATATATGCAACTTAAATCTAAAAAAACTAAAATTAATTAATTAAATTTAATTACTGAATTAATATTTGGAAAAATTGTATTAACATCCAGTGTCATTACAGTGACAAGTTAAAAAAAAATGTCTTTGAACTTGAGTGGATGAATAAAAAGTATTTTATGAACGATTGAAAATTTGAACAAGATATATATAGGGAGAGTGTGCGCTAATAGGAGGAATTGAAAAATAAAAATAGTTTGAAGGTTGCCGGCAATTATAACAAAAATAATAATCAGAATTGAATTTTTAAGACTATACAAAAGTGAAATAGATTATTAAAAAATGAATTCGTATGGATATTTGCGGATTTCAAAAAACATTTAAATCAATTTCACTTTTTTACTTTCCATGTATGTTGATATTTTTTGAGTTTATAATTAGGATTAAAGCAAAAATATATGGATGTGGGGATTGAAAGTTGCATGAATATTTATCAATTGACTGATTTCCAATGTATCATGAAAATTAGGTGTATTTTTATTATGTTCGGTGCAACTTACTTTCGGTGTTATGCTTGCAACTATTTTCAACTTTATAAAATGATAAAGTGCAAAAAAATATAGATTGAAAGGCATTGATGAGCATTCAGTTTTAAAAATAACACAGTTAAACAGATTCAACTGAATTTTAAAGATTTTAATACTGACTCCACATACGCATATCCCTCTCCAGATCTCTATGGCCTTGAAACACTATTATACATCTTACACTATTATATATTATAAATCTTTCTCTCCTTGCAATAGCATTTTTTTTACGTTGTAATTCACATCGCTAAATTTAATTTTGAGCATGATCTCAGCATTTTGCCTTCCATAAATAATAATCATCTATCCTATAATAATCTATCCTAGCTTGTGATTTATAATCACCTGCAAGGATAGAGCTATTAACAGGTGGGCCGAAACTTTCATAGGCTAACACATAGATGGCGCTACTAGTATTCAGTTCATATAATGTTTAGTTAGCCCTAACCTTCAAAAGACACGTCTATAAATTTGACAGCTGTTGCACTATTAGTATGTGAGTTAAAGCATTTTTAGTGAAGTTATAGCATTTTTGGTGTTCATCACGTGCAGTCCACTTTGCTGACTGTCGATTGGACTCCGGTGTGAAATGATGGAGCCATGTTTGTCACATATCGACTCAAAAATTCGGGTTTATTACGATTGAACAGCTCCAAACACTGCTTAGAATCATCCATTCGTAGTTGTTTTGGGTCGATTGTGAGCTAGCACGGCAAACACTTTGAACAGAACTTTCGCATGTCCAAATATTCATTCACAATATGTCCAACACGTTAGCTTGATATCTTTCGGGTCTCAGCTATCTCAATCAACTTCACTTTACGGTTATCAGAAATTATTTTGTGGACTTTTTTGATGTTTTCGCCGGTAACAGCCTCTTTGGGGCGTCCACTGCGTGCATCGTCCCCGGTGCTCATTTCGCCTCGTTTAAATTTAGCAAACCACTTCTCTTCGGTTGATTTTCCTGGTGCAAAGTCCGAATACTGTTTATCAAACCAAGCCTTGGCTTCGATAGTATTTTTTTTCGCCAAAAGGTAATGCTTTATTAACATACGAAATTCCTTTTTATCCATTTTTTCAAACTAACAAAAGTTGCTTCACTAAAAATGCTATAACTCACATACTAATAGTACAACAGCTGTCAAATTTATACGCATGTCTTTTGAAGGTTAGGGCTAACTAAAAATCATATGGATTTAATACTAGTAGCGCCATCTATGTGTCAGCCAATGAACTTTTCACTCCACCTCTTATATATGCACATTATCCATATTAGGGATGTAGGAGAACTAACAATACCTGCAAAGCTTCTTGAACTTCTCTTAGTGTGGACTCTGACATTTTAACGCCAGCCATTCCTTGTATTGGTCCAAATTCTTCAACCATTTTAAACCTCCGAATGTCTGTACGACCTTGACAGGTCGCAACAACTACAGTTGAATATGAAATATACCATGAGTTGTTCCATCGTGATTGGTGATAGAACACGGGTTGAGAAATGCCTACTCTAATGAGAAGTGAAGGAAGCTGAAGGATGGTCTTAAAAGTGTTTTTGATGAAAAAGTGACAGAGTTCTACGACCAGTCGTCCAAAAGTGTTTTTTGATTTTCTCTGAAGTGACTGAATAGACCGGAGTTTCCACCTGTTTTTCTAAGTGAATCCCTTGTGGTTTCGTATATCACGCCGTGTGATAATTAGGGTCTTTCACAGATTAGACAATTAGATTCGGTGTAGATTCAAGAATCCTGAAAACTTTTCTCTTGGATTGAACAATACTTGTGTTCAAATTTTATTTTTAATCTTTATTTCTTTGTATAATAATCCGGGGTTCAATATTTGTATATATGTAACAGGTGGGCTTAAAAGTGCGTAGGCTGACACATAGATGGCGCTATTAGTATTAAATCCATATGCTTTTTAGTTCGCCCTAACCTTCAAAAGACACGCGTATAAATGTGACAGCTGTTGTACTATTAGTATGTGAGTAATAGCATTTTTAGTGAAGCCACTTTTGTTAATTTGAAAAAATGGATAAAAAGGAATTTCGTGTGTTAATAAAGCATTACCTTTTGACGAAAAAAAATACTATCGAAGCCAAGGCTTGGCTTGATAAACATTATTCGGACTTTGCACCAGGAAAATCAACCGTAGAGAAGTGGTTTCCTAAATTTAAACGAGGCGAAATGAGCACCGAGAACGATGCACACAGTGGACGCCCCAAAGAGGCTGTTACCGACGAAAACACCAAAAAGTCCACAAAATAATTTCTAATAACCGTAAAGTGAAGTTTATTGAGATAGCTGAGACCCTAAAGATATGAAAGGAACGTGTCGTGAATGAATATTTAGACATGCGAAGGCTCTATTCAAAGCGGGTGCCGCGCGAGCTCACAATCGACCCAAAACAACAACGAATTGATGATTCTAAGCAGTGTTTGGAGCTGTTCAATCGTAATAAACCCCAATTTTTGCGTAGATATGTGACAATGGATGAAAAATGTCTCCATCATTTCACACCGGAGTCCAATCGACAGTCAGCCGAGTGGACTGCACGTGATGAACACCAAAAATGCTATAACTTCATTAAAAATGCTATAACTCACATGCTAATAGTGCAACAGCTGTCAAATTTATACGCGTGTCTTTTGAAGGTTAGGGCTAACTAAAATTCATATGAATTTAATACTAGTAGCGCCATCTGTGTGTCAGCCTACGAACTGTTCAGTCCACCTGTTATATATATAGTACTTGTAAATAATCCTGACCCTGAAATGACCCTGAAAGCTGCCCTCTCTTGAAGTCGTTATAGGACTAATATAGGCCGAGGTGTTACAGTATGTTGACAATACAGGAATTCTCATTGGAAGATTAAATTAAATATATTCTTCAAAAAATGTACAGAAATTTACTATTGATTTACACTATGATAATAATATGAACATATTTTCTAATGTGCAATCATAATAATAATAAAAAAAACTGCTTCTTATTTATCTATAACTTTTTATATGAAACAAGCGACTTTAACACGTGGTCTGAAAAGTTCATAGGTTGACACATAGATGGCGCCACTAGTATTAAATCCATATGATTTTTAGTTCACCCTAACCTTCAAAAGACACGTGTATAAATGTGACAGCTGTTGCACTATTAGTATGTGAGTTATAGCATTTTTAGTGAAGCAACTTTTGTTAGTTTGAAGAAATGGATAAAAAGGAATTTCGTGTGTTGATAAAGCATTGCTTTTTGGCGAAAAAAATACTAGTAGCACCATCTATGTGTGAGCCTACGAACTTTTCCACCCACTCATGTATAATACTTAATATGACCCTTTGATGCGGTAAGTAAGATTTACATGTCTGATCTAGAGTCTTGAACTTAGTACTAATAATGTGAAATTTCTGATATCCCTCATTGCTTTATTTCAGTAATGCTCCAAACACTGCATGCCATTTGTCGAGCCTTCGATAAAGAACGGATCGTTCGAATTTACCTATTTTTTACGCCTGCTGTCATTTTCTACAAGCCAGAAACCGTCGAGGTGAAATGGAATTTTTTTTTTCTAGATATTTCAATAGTTATGCTTATTTTCTGCTGCATAATTTTTAATTAAATGCTTGTAATTCATAATTTGGTTGAAATAGATTATATATATATATATACATGCATATATATATATATATATATATATATATAATACTCTGTCCAAAAAGTAAGATCGATTTTCAATTTAAAATTCCCTGGCCTCATGGAATTTGAATTTCTTTTTTCTTTTTTAGGTTTCTGGCACTGTCCTTGACATTTGTGAGAAATTTGACGTCAAAATATTCATTAGTGTTTGAATTACGATAGGCTTTGTGAGACGCTAAAACAGATTTGACGTCTGAATTAATTGAGCAAAGAACTTGCGTTAAATTTTGCTTGCGGAAACGTATAGAAAGTTACAGAAGGCATTAGGTGAGCATTCCTATATCGGAAAGATATGTTTACAAGTGATATAAACAGTTCAAAGGAGGAAGAGAATGTGTTGAAGACAAAGAGCCCTCTGGTTGACCACCAACCTCAACTGACGAAGCTCACGTCCAAAAAATTAAAGATTTGGTGCTTGCAAACCGTCGATTTACAATTAGAGACCTTGCTGTTGATGCTGGAATATCAAAGGGATCTGCCAATGCCATACTGGGCCTCAAACGCGTGAAATATCGATTGGCACTGAAAACACTGAATGCGCCAGCTCATATTGATTCTTCGTGATTTTTTCGCCAAAAATGAAACCCATATCATTCCTCAATCACCGTTTTCACAACATGCGATTTCTGGCTATTCCCTAAACTCAAAAGACTTCTCCGGCGACACCGTTTTGAGACGATTGAAAAGATTCAACGTGAATCGGTGAGAGCTTTGAAGGCCGTCCCTGTCAATGACATTTTAGCAGGCATTGAGGATTGGAAAAACATTGGCATAAGTGCATTGTGTCAGGAGGCGATGAAATAAATTTGGAAGAATAAATAAAGAGTTTTTGAAAAAAAAAATCGGTCTTACTTTTTGGGCACAGTAGTATATATCTTATAAATATAAGAATCAATATATAAAATAAAGAAAAGCGCAGATTTTTTTCTTGCTTGCCGCTAAAGCTCCTCCAATCCAATGGCGCAGCACCATGGGGGTTAAACAGTTTGGAAGTGGTTGACTGGTTTCGTTCCCATATTCATGAAAATGGTTTCGGTTTGGAATGTAGAGGTTGGATTCTGCGATATAGCGCTACGAACGAACCAACCAAACTTACATTTTTCATGGTTTCGGTGAAAATATTGAAATTTATTTTTTATTAAATTAAGTAATTTATCGTTATATCAACTATATTATAATTTATTACATTGTTTAAATTTTAAAATGTTTTAATATGTTTAATATAAAATATTTTAATATATTTAATTTTAAAATAAAGTATTCATATTATATTTTACATTTAATTACCGTATTACGACCATTAACCTCTACGTATATGAGACATATTACTATATTTATATTGTGACATATTACTTATTGGAGAGCTAGCAATTTTTTTTAATTTTTATTTTCTATTCTGGTTTTATTCTTAACTAACAGTGATCTGCTAATCAAGGTAACCTGTTAAATGTTACTTTACGCACTAAAATTCCATCATACTTAAATGTTACTTAACACGCTAACATTCTATCATCCCTCAATGTTATTTAACTCACTAAAATCCCGTCATCCTTAAATGTTAACTTAACACACTAATATTCTTTCATCCTTAAATAATGTTTAACACACTAAAATTCCGTCATAGAGGCATATTTTTATGCGTGGGACTGTCCATGACTATTTGCCAAAACATCTTCCGATTTGGTTGACTCACCAACTTCTTTGTTGAGCAATTTGGCATACATGACTTTCTGTAATTTATGCATGAGTGTCATTTAAACATATCGTACATGAGACTCCATTTCAGATGACTCTTAAAATATTAAAATTACTCATAATTTCATTGATAAATTAAATACCACATATTAGCAATTTCTAGAATAGGGCATTTAATCTTATTTGTGTAAATTATTCTTTGAATTATAAACCATAAATATAATAATGTAATAACAATTTATTTTCCAGGTAGTGTTAAGTAGCACTGTTATCGACAAAGGCGAAGAATATAGGCTCCTTTCTCCATGGTTAGGTACTGGTCTCCTCACTAGGTATATAATATAAGACATTTATTTAATATCTATCTGTATAACATATCTATCTATCTATATATTTATTTGTGTGTGTGTGTTGCTGAAAGTTATAGTGGCTTACCTAGAGACCTAGTCCTTTTACATCGTTTATTAATGATAATAATTATAAGGTTCAAAGAGTTGGAAAACAATTCGTGAAACGGCGAAAAAGCGTCATGCAATAGGTTTGAAAGTTTTTAAGCATCTGCGGCAAAATGCACAATGTTATACACACATCACAGAGTGCAACGCAGGTCTACCAACTCTTGGTGCACTCCGGGCAACGTCTGATATGGCAAAATGATCTACAAACACGGCCTTCAGTCTGGCTCTCTGTGTGAGTTTCTTAGAGTTCTACAATGGAACGCTGGTGGATTGTCCCAAAACAAGAGAGAGAGGATAATTATAAAGGCCCTCAGGTGATCCTTCTTCGAGGATGCTGTCGGTAGAAACAATCACAATACCTGGTACGATGCTATTCATGATATCCCTGAATGGCGTAGAGAAAAATCGACAGCACTGCTACGGCTTTTCTGTGGTCACGATGGCCTCCTCAAGCACCTTCTCAGAATTAAGCTGACTCCTGACCCTCCCTGTCTCCAGTGTGATAACCAGAAAGAAATGGATATGCCTCACCTTGCTTCCTGTTCTGCACTGTCACCTGTTTCTCTATGGAAGTTTTGGAGAAGAAGATGGATTGCCAGACTTAAGCGGATGGATTAACTGATGTCATTTGTTTCTATCTTGTTTTTGGTAATTTTTATGATATCTGTTGTCCTGTATTAAAAATAAAACCTACATATACACATCACTAAAAGTGATATGGAGAAGTGGTCTTGCAAGAGAGGTAGCTGAGAATCATAAGGTAGCGATACATTATAGTGAAGTATTAGTGAAGCAGTATTCTGTTAAGGTGCTTGCGGAGCCAATCGTGACCATAGAAAAGCAGTAGCAATGCTATCGATTTCTCTCTAGGTCATTCAGGGATACCATGAATTTGATCTTACCAGGGTTTGTGACTGTTTTCAGCGGCATCATCCTAAAAGAAGGAACACCTAAGGATCTTTCTAATTATCCCTCTCTTCGCTTGGAACAACTCCCCCGCCCCCCTGCTTTCCTCTGTAGAACTCTAATAAGAAAGAGAGCCGGACTGAAGGCCGTGTTTGCAGATCATTTTGCAGTATCGAACATTGCCCGGAGTGCACCACGAATTGGTAGATCTGCGTTGCACTCTGTGACGTGTATATAACTTTGTTCATTCTGACGCGAATGCTTAGAAACTTTCCAACCTGTTTCTTCGCTGTTTCCCGAACTGTTTTCCAATTCTTTAAATGTTTTAATAAGGTAATAATAAGGTAGCGATACATACAAGTGGCGGTTACGGGGAAAATTGGAACCTAATTTAATAGAAGTTAGTGTAACAAATAAATTTAAGGATTGAAAATTCTGGATAGAAAATTATAGCAAAAGATATATAGAACAAAAAGGGTGTTATTACAGATTGTCACTTTCCCTCACCCAGACTTGCAGTACAAGCACAAGTAAAGTTCTCTTGCTTGTGAATACTGCATTGGTGCTGTGCATACTGCATTGCTTATACTGCAAGAGGTTGCAGTGCTTGTACTACAACTATGTGCAGGGATCCCTAAACGATTTACATTTTTAAATAACAAAGAATTTTTCACAAAATATAATATAATACAATGGAGAACAATTGAAATGTACACAGTATTTCAATAATATAAGGCATAAGGAAATATGAACTAATTACTATTCAAGCATATTAACATGATGAAGCCAGTTAGGATCATAACAGAGTGAATGATGAAAAATATTTCAATTTAAGTCGTAGAATATCAAAGCGATTTTCTTATAAATTGTTTAACAGGAGCAATATGGAAAAAAAAAAAAAAAAAAAAAAAAAAAAAAAAAAAAAAAAAAAAAAAATGAAATGAAGTAAAAATTCGGTTCCAATTCAATTTCAATTTTAACTTAGTTTAAAAATATTCATGAAATATCTGTCCTTGGAAAATTCTATATTTTTTGTGAAATGTTTTCAGTTCTAGGTGAGTTTTAGTAAACAATAAAAAAAATCTTTATCTAACATCAATTTTCTGTGTGACATGACAAAAAGAAGATTTCGTGTTCATCTTTTGCGCAAAATGGGATAATATTTATTACTTAATGAATTGATCATAGTCTCTCCTAATCATCCTTGACAATCTGAAGATCCACAATGTTATAGGTTGGCATCGTTGTTACATCAAATCTAAACAAAAATGTAGCAAAAAATGGCAATCTTTTTGCCTTTATTACTTTTTAAAATTTTATTTGACATGTAATTGACAAATTTCTTTACAATTTTACTTTTCATGTTAACTTTTGTTCTTATGCAAACTATGTTTGATAATTTATCTTTGGTAATTATCCATGAATTCTCTGTAAGATTTAATTCAGACCAATTATCTAACCTTACTGCTGAAGAAAGTTTTATGATGATTTTTACATTTTTTTAGATATGATGTGATGCAGGATGATTTGAAAAACTTCGTAATATTTCTATAAAGTAAATTCTTCTTAAGATCAGAACCATTTCGTGGAATATCAATATACTATCAAAGGCCTAGCACCATTATAATCTTAACACTCACAAAACATCTTCCTCAGATGTTGTCACTCTTTGAATAAGCAGGATAAACCGTTCAACAGTTGGGAGGCACATTTACCTCGTCTGTTATTCTTAGATTAAAGCGAATTTCATCCAAGAACTGAATATCCCCAATTCCAAATATGAACATAGGACAGAAGGAATGGCATGAGGACAGAATATCCCCAATTCCAAATAGGAACAGAGGTCAGAAGGAATGGAATGAGGACAGAATATTCTCAATCCCAAACATGAACAGAGGACAGAAGGAATGGAATGATGACAGAATGTCCCAATCCAAACTTGAACAGAGGACAAAAGGAATGGAATGAGGACAGAATATTCTCAATCCCAAACATGAACAGAGGACAGAAGGAATGGAATGATGACAGAATGTCCCAATCCAAACTTGAACAGAGGACAAAAGGAATGGAATGAGGACAGAATATCCTCAATCCTAAATATGAACAAAGGACAGAAGGAATGGAATGAGGACAGAATATCCCCAATCACAAATATTGACAGAAGGAATTTAATGAGGACAGAATATCCCCAATCACAAATATTGACAGAAGGATTGGAATGAGAACAGAATATCCTCAATCCCACATATGAACAGAGGACAGAATATCCCTAATTCTAAATATGAACAAAGGACAGAAGGAATGGAATGAGGAAAGACTATCCCCAATCCTAAATATGAACAGATGACAGAAGGAATGGAATGAAGACATAATATCCTCAAATATCCCCAGAATATTTAGAATCTTCAACTGGTTAACAAACGGGTTTCTTTTCCAAATTTAAGATTAAACATCGTGGATAGATTAAAAGTTCTATTTCACTTGTTTCTTGGCACCTTTATCATCTTCAAGAAATCTTCTTAAAGAAGAGCGCAGGAATATTAACTCTAGAAGAGAAAGGTTTCAATATTTGCAACATTTAAAATTTAAAAAAAATATGCAATTTTTGTAATATCTTTCATTAAATTTTGTAGTTTTTTTTTTTTGTTGTTCTTTTAAGAAAGTAATTTTTTCTGAAAAAGATTTTGTAGAATTTTTTGAAAATTCCTTGCGGCAGTAATAGTGCTAAATAATGATGCTGTTTTTATGCCCCTTCGAACTTTTCAAAAGGATTGCAGCCTTCTATTTCTTACAAACAGATTTTTCCTACTTCAGTCACAGACTTTTTATATTATTCTTTCCAGCCCTTTATTAATATTACAATGACAATTCAATTCCTTTTATTAGCTCACACTCTCTCTATATATGTCTTGTTCAAATTTTCAATCGCAAATAAAATACTTTTTATTCATCCACTCAAGTTCAAAATTTTTTTTTTTTGAACTTGCAGTGGATGACACTTGATGTTAATACAGTTTTTTCAAATATTAATTCATTAATTAAATTTAATTCATTAATTTTAGTTTTTTTTAGATTTAAGTTGCATGTATCTACCAATAGATGGCGCCAGATAAACTTTAAAAAAATGAATGAAAATTATTTATAAAGGCTTACTGCAATATAGTGAAAAAAAAGCAGGAATTGACTTTAAAAAAAATGTTTTTTTAATATTACTTGTTTTATTTATTTTTTTCAGTACAGGGAAAAAATGGCGATTCCGGCGAAAGTTATTAACACCAACATTTCACTTTTCTATATTGGAGGATTTCTTTTCTGTGTTCTATGATCAGTCTAATGTTCTTATTTCCAAGTTGCAAGCTCTCGAAGGATCTTGGATTGATATTAGACCCTTGATGACTAGTTGTACTTTGGATATTATTTGTCGTAAGTTTTAAAAATAATTCTCTTTCTATAATACACTTTGTGAGAGACTTCAAATTTTATTTGGGCCAAAACCTGAACTTTCAAGTGATGTCACTGTTGAAAACGAATTTAAAAAAAAAATTTACCAGTGGTTTCATGGCGCCATCTATTATCAAGAATTAAAAGTGAAATGCTGTTTCAATTAAACTCGATTTATTTGAGAATTATCTATACTCTTGGTTATTGTATCGTGGTGAAAATAAATAATTATAAATGTTATATAATTAAAGAATGATAATAATAATAGATGTTATTATATAAATTATACTAAATTTACACAGTATACAGTATACAGTAAATGTAGTAGTATTTAAACGTATATAATTGATTTTTATTTATTTAATAAAAATCCTTTTACTAAAAATTTAATGCATCGCTATTTGTATTAGTTGTATTTTAAAAGTTAAAACTAAATTCGTTTTTTTTTTTCTGATAATAATCAAGCATAAATCTGAACTTTCAAGTGATGTCACTTATTGTTGAAAACGAATTTAATAAAATTTAACAGCATTTAACTGTTGCTTTATGGCGCCATCTATTGTTCAGAATTAATAATAAAATGCTGTTTCAATTAAACTCGATATATTTGAAAATTATCTATACTATTGGTTACTGAATTGTGTTGAAAATAAATGATAACAAATGCTATACAATTTAACGATAATAATAATAATAAATGTTATTGTGCATATTATTTTAAAATTCCCCATTAGTATACCGTAAATGCAATTCAGTATTTAAACGTATGAATCGATTTTTACTAAATTTATAGAAATTCTGTTATAAAAATTTAATGCATCACTATTTGTATTAGTAATATTTTTCTTAATAAAAAATATAAAGTTAAAACCAAATTCATTTTTTCCTGGTAATATTCAATTATCAATATAAAATTGTTAAATAAATGTTATAAATTTACTGTTAATTTATTTTTAAAAATAGTAAAACGACATTTTTAATTCATATAATAATTATTTACCCATATAATATTTTTTATTCATATAATATTTTTTATTCATATAAATATATTTATAAAATATTCATTATTTATTACTAAGAATTGCACTTTCACTACAATTACACTATTGCACTTTTCTCGTATTTCGTTTGATATATGTAAATATCAATAACATTCTTAGTAGAAAACAGAATAGTAATTTTAAGTTTTTTTCATTAAATTCAAAATAAAAAAAATTAAATTTTAAGCTATAGTAATGGACTCTATTTTCTATCAATTCCCGTTATTTATATTATATTATAGAATAAAATTTAGAATAAATCAAAATCCTAATGTATTTTTAATTATGTGTGTAAGATCAAATTTTCAAAACATTTTAATAATAACATTTATGAAATTCAATTAACAAATTTTTATTAAAAAATTATGTAAAATCAAAATTCCTTTCAAATAAAAGTGCCATTAACATATTCTGTAATAGAGAATTTCGAAGTAGAAATCATTGTGGTCGGTATAAAAACATTCTACTGAAGAAAATTATTTCTATTGCAACGTCTCGGCCTATACTAGACCTAAACGGCTTCAAAAAGAGAGCCACTTTCAGGATCATAGGAACACTTTAATTTTTATTTGCAAGCATTATTTCTATATACACAACTCTATTTAAAATGAAATGAAAATTAAGGATATAAATTAGATACACAAGTGCACTTCACTTCAACGACGGAGATTTTCAGCTCTCTAGTCTAGAATGAATCTAGTCCAACCAGTCCGCGGCAGACCTTAATTATCACATGGCGTGATGCACGAAACAAAGAGGCTTAACTGTCCTGTTCATGACTTCACAAAAAAAGAAAAACAACAACACTTCTTGTTGACATATCTCAGAACACTCTTCTCTCTCCTTCTCCCAAAACCTCCCTGTAAGAAACTCCTTTAAGAGGTGGAGAGGGTGGGGGTCGCTTCCCTTACTTCTCAGTGGAGTAGACACTTTCTCAGCCCATGGTCTATCATCAATTACAATACAACATTCATGGTGTAGTCCGTATTCCAGCAGTAATTTTTTCGACCTACGGAAGTCGAACAGACAATCAGTAATTTCCTGATGTATCATTATCCATGAAACTGATTATCTGCTGTCAGATTTGAGTGACAGTTTGTGCTCCTTAGTACAAAGCACTAATTGCAAGCAATACAACTATCCACAAAACTGCTTATCTGCTGACAAACTTGAATGATAGGTTGTTATTATGTGCTTGTTAAAAATATACTTTCTTCTCTCCTGGGAATGAGATGAACTCTTCCGGTGGGAAAAATGATACACTACTTAGTATTTGGATCGTAACTAAAACGCCAAGTTTCATCTCTAATTATATTTCTGAAAAAAAATTTCAAGATTTCCATTTGGAAAACTATTTTTTTCCTCAGTTTTTCGAATTAATAACAGTACAAGTTGACTGCATTAAACAGCAAAAGCAATTTAACAAATTGTAAAAGAATCTCGTTGTTTAAAAGATCAATATACTTCAAAAGCATTTGAGGTGTCGCAATAATAAATAATGTCAATTATTGTTTGCCAGGTATTTTGTAATTGTTTTAAAAATCTGTCCTAAAGCTTTGTAGACGCATACTGTATTTCTAAATCTGTAAATTTTCTATTATATCTTTGAATATATAGGTTTTTCAATTTCTTTTTTCAATTCCTTCTATTAGTTCACATTCTCCCTATATATATCCTGTTCAAATTTTCAATTGTTAATAAAATACTTTTTATTCATCCTCTCAAGTTCAAATACATCTTTTTGAACTTGTAGTGGATGACACTGGATGTTAATATAGTTTTTTCAAATATTAATTCATTCATTAAATTTAATTAATTTATTTTAGTTTTTTTTAAATTTAAGTTGCATTTACTACCAATAGATGGCACCAGGCGTAAGAGGAAAATTTCAACTTTATTTGTAAAGGACTTTTCTGCAAAAGAGTGAAAAAAAAGTAGGAATTGACTTTAAAAAAATTATTTATATTACTTTTTTCTGCTATTCTTTCTCTTCTAGAAACTGCGATGGGACTGAATATCAATGCTCAAAGTGGTCAAAATGATGAATACGTAAAAGCTATAGAGGAGTAAGTTTTTTTAATTAACAAATAATTCATCGTTGTTTAAATTACAATTGTCAGTAAACTTTTATTCAAGTTAAATTATTTTCTAATTTTACATCCATATTCTTTAAATTACACCCTACTGTTTTAATTTTAAAAAAGTGAACATCTACAGTGCCACCCAAGTATTTGCAATACTTGAGAATTTCAATTAATGAAAATTATTATTTCAGAATAAGAATTTACAAATATATATAACTTTTTCTTAAAAATGCTACATTAAATATTTGTTTTGTAAAACTTTAAATATTTTGTGTGTAATAAAAAGATGTGTTGAAAATTCACTTATATACTACTGTGTCCAAAATGTGAAACCAATATACAATTTAAAATTCCCGGGGCTTATGAAATTTCAATTTTTTTTCTTTTTTAAGGTTCATTGTCCTTGACATCTGTGTGATGTTTGACGTCAAAATATTCATTAGTGTTTGAGTTACTCTTGGCTTTGTGAGACTCTAAAACTATTTGGATTTGTGAAATGTCAGATTTAACTGAGCATGAACTTGTATTCAATTTTGTTTGTAGAAACGTATAGAATGTTGCAGAAAGCATTCGGTGAGCATTATTTCGGTGACTTTTTAGCATGCATTGATGATTGGAAAAAAGTTGGCATAAGTGCAAGGAGTTTTTGAACAAAAAATGGTCTTACTTTTTGAGCGCAATAGTATATCAAATAGTGTATAAAAATATAATATAACATATATCATGCACAAAATAAAATTTAGGTCCAATTATGTCTTGCATGTCCAATTTATGTGCCTTCATAATATATATCATGCACAAAATAAAATTTATGTCCAATTATGTCTTGCATGTCCAATTTATATCCCTTCATAATATATATCATGCACAAAATAAAATTTATGTCCAATTATGTCTTGCATGTCCAATTTATGTCCTTTCATAATATATATCATGCACAAAATAAAATTTATGTCCAATTATGTCTTGCATGTCCAATTTATGTCATTTCATAAAATATATCATACACAAAATAAAATATATGTCCGATATAAGTTAAAAATATTTTGTCTTCTCTTAGGATAGGAGAGATATTTATGTACCGAATTCTTCGACCGTGGTTGTATCCTGAAACAATTTTCAGATTAACTTCTACTGGGCGCAAATTTTTCGCTAGCGTCAGCCGTGTTAAAGCATTAACTAGAAAAGTAAGTAAAATATTTTCTGCATTTTTGTACAAAAAAAAAAAAAAAAAAAAATGGAAAGATATATAGTTTTCTAACAAATGGCGTAGCTAATATTACCAAATAAATCAGATTGACAACTACTTCAAGCCAAATTAATACCGAGACCGAGTTGAGAAGCTGGCCCTCTGGTGCTTGGTATCACAGGTTTCGTGTTCGAATCCGAGCAGTGCCATGGATGTTTGTAATGGTTTGGTATCCACTTTAAACCATAGATCCCGAACTAATGAGATCGTCGAGCGCTGTGGAGGTAGTGTTACTCTCGTCCGTAGCTTATCTTCAAAGCTACACGTGCCTCCTTGGTAGTGCTAAATGAGTAACAGTGGTGCAGCCTTGGCCTATGGCATAAAGATTAACTTCTCTATTACCATTTGCACTAGAAACAACAACAACAGTATTATAAGGCTTTGATATTTTGTTTTGTTTTGTTGTTTCTTATACCACTTAGTCGACAACAGCAGCTAGACCAAGTCCAAGGACCCGTGTGTTTTCAAACAACGGAAAACTGCTCCAGCGCTTGAGCACAACTAGTTCTTCTAGCAACCAATGCTTGAGTTCAAGCTACATTTCTGCCAAAGGGGATACACTTTAAGGCCAGACACAGGATGTTGAGCACAAATATGCCCACTGCGAAGCCTAGCAAGAGCTGTCTGTTCGGATATACTACCATCCCCAATTAAAGCAAACAGGAAGATTACAATCATAGCTCTGATTTGCTCATTACAACTCTACCCCTGACTCGCATTGGCTGCTAGAAGAACCAGTTGTACTCAAGTCCTGGAGCGGTTTTCCATTGTTTGAGAACACACGGGTCCTTGAATTTGGTCTAGATCAGGGGTGGCCAACGCAAATGATTTTGGAAATACATCGTAACTCCGGTAACACATGTAGGGGGGCCTTTTCCCAAGAAGAGTTGATATGTAATTTGACCCTAGAGGCAAGTTCCGAGAAAGACAAACAGCCACCATCAGTAGAAATCTTAAGGCTTCTCTCCTTGGACAGCTCATCTGCAATCTCGTTGCCGCAAACACCCACATGTGACGATAAAATGACACCCACTGAAAAAATATTATGATGGGCTTTCAAGCAATCCAAAAGCTGAACACTATTCACCGTCTCTCCATCATCATGTTTCCACTATTCAGCCAGGTGCTGAATAGAGCTTCGGTTATCGATCAGAATCCAAATGTCTTATATTGACACTCTCCTTGACACAATAATTCAGAGCTTCCTCAATAGCCGTGAGTTCTGCCGAAAAACTGGGGTTCCTTAGGGTTCCTCTTACAAATCTTAATGTCAAATTAGCATTATTAGGCTTTGATCTGTAGCATGTATCAATGTATAATTTTGAAAAATGTGGACAGAATAGTTTTTTTAGCGAATATTGTACGGAAAAAAGAGAATTTGAGCAAGATTTTACTTTTCTGTTGTATTAGGAAGAAACAAATTCTTGTATAAGCTTATGGCGAACATGCACCGGCTGAAAGAACTCTTCAAAAATGATTTAAGCGATTCAAAGTTGATGATTTTAGAAGTTCAAGAGTACCCTGGTCGAGCGAAATAAAATAATGATCTGCTTAAACTTTGTAAAACCATTATTGGTGAGCAATATCGATGGAAATGGATGCTGTAGCATTTTTCCTACGAGAAGAGTTGTGACATTCCTTTCTCAGAAGAATGTATTGTTTAACAAGCACATAATAGCAACTTATCATTCATATTTGATTATCATTCAGTGTTGTGGATACTTATATCACATGAAATTAATATTTCTTACTAAAGAGAGCAACCAGCCACACAAATCCGATAGCAGCTATTCAATGTCATGGATAATGAGCAATTGTCTTGCGACCTCCAAAGATCAAAACAATTTCAGATGGAATATGAAGTACACCATGAGTAGTTGCATCGTGATGGGTGATAGACCATGGGCCGAGAAAATGTCTACTCAAATGAGAAGTGAGAAAAGCTGACCCCTTCTCTTGTTGGATTTTCTTAAAGGGAGGTTTTTGGAGAAGGAGAAAGGGAGTTCTGCGACGAGTCGACAAGAAGTTTTTTCTCTGAAGTAACTGTATAGACCGGAGATTCCGCCTGATTTCCAAGTGAGCCCCTTGTGGTTTCGTGTATCATATAGTGTGATAATTAAGGTCTGCCGCAGAGTACGTGTTTTGAAATTCGACGTAGATTCGAGAACTCTGAAAATCTCCGTCTTTGCAGTGAGCTGCAATTGTAAATCAAATTTAAATCTTCAATTTTAATTTTTTTTCTTGTAAATAATAATTAACCCAGAGTTCTGTATACAAATTTAATGGTAGTAAATAAATTTTAAAGTGTTCCCATGTACCTGAATGTGGTCCTCTTCCTTGAAGCCGTTATAAGTCTAGTGTACGCCAAGACATTACAATGCATTTGAATAAAACATTGAAAGATGAAATCTGCAAAATGCGAGGGAAGACGTGACAAAGTAATATCTCAACATCACAATTCTCGGCTACATGTCAATCATCAGGCATTGCTCTTTCTGATTACCACTTATTTCGACCGATGAAGCACTTGAAGCATTCGACCTTTCGTTATTTTGAGCGATGAAGCATAGTCGGTCTATAGCCACTTTCGTTCTTTTAAATAAATCAGAAATTGATTTGATTTGTGTTTTTTTTTTTTTTCGAAGTGGAATTCGTGTTTTTGTCGATATACGGAAGAAAAATAGGGTCTAAGGATGAAAATTCTTTGAATTAAGTATGAAAGTTTTTTTTAATGAAATAAGTGCTTTTTGGTGGTATAATTAATATGTAAACCTTTTTGTAAGATAAGGATGTAGAATTAATTAATCTATAATATAAAGTTATTTGATCTATGCCATTCATGATTGATCCACACCATACTTATTTTATCTATATCATATACATATTTGATTCACACCATTCGTATTTGATCTATGCTATTCATATTTGACTTGTACCATTCACATTTGACCTTCATTCATATTTGACCTATACCATTCATATTTGACCTTCCCCATTTATATTTGACCTATACCATTCATATTTGACTTACACATATTTATATTCGACCTTCACCACTCATATTTGACCTACACCATTCATATTTGACCTATACTATTCATATTTGACCTATGCCCTTCATATTTGACTAACACCATTCATATTTGACTTGCACCATTCGTATTTGACCTATACCATTCATATTTGACCCATACCATTCATATTTGACCTAAACCATTCATATTTGACTTATACCATTCACATTTCTCATACGCCGTTCATATTTGACCTATATTGTCCCTATTCGACTAACACTTTCCATGTCGATGTTGTCCTGCAGGTTATCAAGGACAAGAAAGCGGAAATAATAGCCAACCGAAAACTGAATCCTGTCGTCGAGACTGCTCCCGACGGCAATCCCATGCTGCGGAAGAAGCGCAAGGCCTTCCTGGAGTTACTCATGGAGTACCACCTGAAGGATCCCACCTTCACGGAGGAAGACATCAGGGAAGAAGTGGACACCTTCATGTTTGAGGTGCAGCTGCTCGGTTCACCTACATTCATAAATGTTTCTATACACAGTCTGTACATAAATTGTCACACCCTTGTAATGTCATACAATGATAACCCTATAGAAGTTAATTGCAACAATATTTTAATCACTTATTATACAGTTACGGTATATATGGTAAAAAATTAGACCTAAAATTTTTTACCAAATATGCCGTAGCCTTATACATTTACAAAAGTTTCTATACATAGTTTTTACACAAATTGTTGGACCCTTGTAATGCCATACGATGATAACACCATAGAAGTTAATTACAAAAATATTTTAATTACTTATTACACGGATACTGTATATATAGTAAAAAATTAGACATATAGTTTTTTTAACACATATGCCGTAGTCGTATAATTATATATACAAAAGTTTCTATGCATAGACTGTACATAAATTATTGGATCCTTGTAATGTCGTACGATGATAACACCATAGAAATTAATTACAAAAATATTTTAATTACTTATTACACGGATACTGTATATATGGTAAAAAAAAATTAGACATATAAATTTTTGCCATTCATACCGTAGCCGTATAACAAGTAATTATACAGTGGCATGGTTGTTTGTGTGTAGTTCGTAATGGCCGTTAAACTGTAGGTCTTGGTCTAACTAGTCTAAAGTGTGCAAAAAATTACCGTGGAGATACAAACCAAATCGAATCAATCTATGTGACTGTCTTTTCAATTAGTACAACACCCTGATGGTATTAAAATCTCACAGGTAAACGTGCGGCACAGTAATATATAGAGAACAACTGTTTTACGAAGCAATATATTCCTTTTTTTTAATTATTGTATCCAGTATTAAATGAATTTTTTGAAGAAGACAGACATTCTTTATCTTAATAACATTTGAATTTTTTAAAAATCGATTTAAATTTGCCTACCTCTTATAACATGTGCATAGATTTCTGTTGAATGATAGTCATTGTTATTTATTGTAAAAGTGGGACATGTAGACAGCTATGCAATTATTTTAGGATAAAACGACATTATATGACCACCATTGATAAAATACAGATATTGATCCCATTAAGAATTAACGTTTTTATCTGTATGATATTAAAATAAATCCAATATTCAAACCGAATTCTTGTTTTTTTTAATTATTGCAACCAGTAGTAATTGAATTTTTTGAAGAAAGCTGCTATATCTTAATAACATTTTAATTTTTTAATATTCGAGTGGAATTTGCCTACCTCTTATAACATAAGCATAGTTTTCTGCTGACTGATTGCTGCTTATTATTTGTGATAAAAGCAAGAAGTGCATACAGCTATGCAAGTATATTAGAATATAACGACATCTTATGACCATCATTTCTTTCCGATACAACAATGCTCCCGGATTGCCTTCTGCAACATTCTATACGCTTCCGCAAACAAATTTTAATGCAAGTTCTTTGCTCAATTCATTCAGACATTTCAAAAATCGCCGGAATCAGTTTTAGCAGCTCACAAAGCCAAGCGTAACTCAAACACTAATGAATATTTTGACGTCAAATTTCACACAGATGTCAGTTACAGTGCCAGCAACTAAAAAAAAAGAAAAACAAATTGAAATTCCATAAGCCCCGGGAATTTTAAATTGAAGAATCGGTTTTACATTTTGGACACAGTAGTATGATCATCATTGATAAAATGTAGATATTGATTCCATTAATTTCTAATTAATGTGTGACATCTTTTTTGTAGGGTCACGATACCACAGCTATGTCAATCAGCTGGGCTTTGTACAGCTTAGGTTCCCATCCAGATATTCAGAAGACAGCTCAGGAGGAACTGGATGACATCTTTGAAGACGATATAGAACGGGACATCAGGCGGGAAGATCTCCCCAGGATGAAGTATCTTGAGTGCGTGATTAAGGTAAAAAAAAAACTGAACCAACGATGCTATCCTAATTACTGGCTCGTTCAAAAACCTGTTGCACCTAAGCACATGTCTCATCTGTGCTTTTACTAGTCTTTATGTTACACTTGCGCTTCTTTATGAGGATCCAAGAAGCTACATCATTGATTATTTCATAATGGATCAATATTTTGGTGTCATTGCTCTCTGGTGCACTGTGGTCTCTGGTGCATTTTGAACACAGTCAAAGGTGACAATTTAAAAAGATTGTAATTTTCACCAACTCTTCAAACTAGGAATAGAGTTTTCAGTCTACGATTGAAATTTATGTACCTAAATTTAAAACAATAGATATTCTTCTACTTCTTCATTGGTGCAACAGGCCACGGTGAGCCAAGGCTGTCTGCCTACCGACAGACACCGAGACATCAGAAATTTTTCTTTTTACGGCGTAAGGTTATCGGCCTTGCACCCAATGGTCATATCTGACTGGGACCTACGGTTTAAAATGGATTCCAAACCACTACAACCATTCATGGAGCCGTCAAGATTTGAACCTCAAGTCTGTGGTACCGAGCACCAGATCTAGTCACTAGTCTTTATGTTCCCCTTACACTTCTTTATGATGATATGAAACATTATTGATCATTTCATAATGGACCAATATTTTGATGCCATTGTGGCCTGGTGCACTGTGATTTGGTGCGAACACAATAAAAGGTGCCAGTTGAAAAGATTGTAATTTTCACCAACTCTTTCAAACTGTGAATATATCTTTGAGATTAAGATTAAAATTTATATACCTAAATTTGAAATAATATATATTCTTCTTCTTGATTGGCGCAACAGCCTCTTGGTGTGCCAAGGCCATCTGCCTACTGGCAGATTTCGAGACACGTGTTGTTTTCTTTTTACGGGGTAGGGTTGTCAGCCAGTTACATACTGGGACCAATGGTTTAAAGGGGGTTCCGAATCGCTACAAACATCCATGACACTATAACTTCTCGGCTTATATTAGACGTATAGCGGTTTCAAGTATATAAAAATTAAAGTGTTCCCATGAACCTGAAAATTACCTTCTTTTGAAGTTGTTATAAGTCTAGTATAGGCAGAAACGTTGCAATAGATAGATTTTTAAAGATGAAGAATTGTGAAGAATTTATATCCTGGGGAAATAAAAATTAATTCAAGAAATCTCTTCAAGACTCATTCAAAAACCTGTTGCACCTAAGCACACGGCATATCTGTGCTTTCTCTAGTCTTCATGTTCCCCTTACACTTTTATTGTGATCCAAGAATATACACTATTGATCATTTCATGATGGACCAACATTTTGGTGCTATTGATCCCTGGTACACTGTGATTTGTTGTGAACACAATCAAAGGTTCCAGTTAAAAAGAGTGTAATTTTCACCAACTCTTAACACTATGAATTGACTTTTCAGTCTACGATTGAAATTTATGTACCTAAATTTAAAAACAATAGATATTCTTCTTCTTCTTCATTGACGCAACAAGCCAAGGTGGGTCAAGGCTGTCTGCCTACAGCAGATTTCGAGACAGGATATATTTTTTTTTTTACGGGGTAGGGTTGTCAGTCTTGGCGCCTAACAGTCATATTTGTCCGGGACCTACGGTTTAAAGTGGATTCCGAACCACTACAAACATCCATGGCATCGCCGGGACCGAAAACCGAAATCTGTTTTACCGAGCGCTAATCATTCGGTCATCAGACCCCGATATAAATGTTTGCCATTCAAATATCGAGATCGATAAGTGAAATAGATTGGTTTGGTTTAGTTCGTCGCTCTATTGTCAGAGAAACCTGACCTGAGTTAGACCTGCAACTACAGTTTAACACGGATTGCGAACCACTAACAAACATCCATGCCACCGCAAAAGTGAATAAGAAGAATGGGTAACATGAGTTTTGAACCACTACAATCATCCATAGCACATCCAGGACTCCAACCTGAAATCTGTGGTACCGTGCACCAGAGCTCTAATCATACTATCCATAATAGATATTATGATAAACATAATGTTTTTTTTAAAAATATATTTTGCTGTAGGAAGTTTAGAATACTGTGTATTGCTGTACGTTTTTAAGTTTTAATGGCAACTACTTGCTTTTCAACTGAATTCCAAATATTCTGAATTCTAATCAAACAACCTTTATTTTTTACCTATTTAACGTCATTTAATACTGTAGACCAGGGGTCTCCAAACTACGGCCTGTGGGCCAAATCCGGCCCGCCAGTGTCATCCATCCGGCCCGCGACAGCAAATAGCTTATTGTTGCTGTAATAAGTTGGATAAAAAAATACAGAATGATAATAACTCGGTTTTATTGACTTGCTAGGTAAAGCTTAATGACAAGCATAATACGCAGAAAATTTAGCTCAAGCATAACAACTAACAAGTAATTGAAATGAATCCCACTAACATTATAAACTAGTGAACATCCCGAGGTTACCCTCGGTAGTTATGTTGGGATAAAGAGTATCGCATAAGTATGTATGTCAATGTTTGGAATGTATATATCCTGAATCAAACATATGATGATTTTTATCCTGAAAATCCCTCAGGAATGGAAAAGCTAAATTAACACGAATGAAATCGCGGGGTATCCACTTGTAAAAAAATACTAATGTGATTTATGTAATTGTAATTTTTCCCTTCCAATAGTGGATCAATTTTACTTGTACCAATTATTAAAAGAGATTTAAAATGCTCATCGGTTAATTCAGATCTATAAACATTGTTTGTGTACTTCATTATGGAGAATGAAGTGAATTCTCGCTCAGAGCGCGTACTCGGCGACTAGTCTCGAAATGATAGATAATGGCAGAAAAATTAAAACGGTTTTGGCCCTCGGTACTTACTGGAGTAAACAGTATGGCCCGAAGGCTGAAAAGTTTGGAGACCCCTGCTGTAGGCTACATATTGTGTCTTAGACTGTCTGGATTCATAGTGTTATTCTTTTATTACAGACAGTTCCTCTTAAGAAGACCTCTAGGTAGACGTCATTATATTTAAGGTCAGCAGTTAACGTGGTTCTACTTGAATAAAAATGACTTTTAAATTAATAAAAGAAGCAATGATATGTATGTAATATTATATGTCCCACTGAGCCAAAAAGTAAGACCAATTAATTTTTTTTCTCAAAAACTCTTTATTTATTCTTCCAAATCTATTTCATCGCCTTCAAAGTAATCCGCTCCGGACACAATGCACTGATGCCAACTTTTTTTCCAATCCTCAGTGCAGGCTAAAAAGTCGTGGACAGGGATGGCCTTCAAAGCGCGCGCCGATTCACGTTGAACCTCTTCAATCGACTCAAAGCAGTGTACCCGGAGTGGTCTTTTGAATTTAGGGAATAGCCAGGAACGATATGGTTGTTGTGATACGCTGTGGAACGATTTGGGTTTAATTTTCGGCGAAAAGTCAAGAAGAATCAATGCAGTGTGAGCTCGCGCATTCAGCGTTTTCGATACCAATCGAGATTTGACGCGTTTGTGGCCCAAAGTGCAATTGACCAATCTTTTAGAAATTCCAACATCATCAGCAAGGTCTCTAATTGTAAATCGACGGTTTGAAAGCACCAAGACTTTAATTTTTTGGAAGTGGGCTACGTCGGTTGAGGTTGTTGTGATCCAAGAGGGTTCTTCGTCTTCAACACATTCTCTGCTTTCTTTGAACTGTTTATACCACTTCGAAACATTTCTTTCCAATATAGAAATGCTCATCGTATGCCTTCTGCAACATTCTATATGTTTCTGCAAACAAAACTTTATGCAAGTTCTTTGCTCAATTAATTCAGACGTTTCAAAAATCGCCGGAATCAGTTTTAGCGTATCGCAAAGCCAAGCGTAACTCAAGCACTAGTGCACATTTTGATTTAAAATTTCACATAGATGTCATGGACAAAGAAAAAAAAATTGAAATTCCATTAGTCCCGGGAATTTTAAATTAAAATTGGTCTTACTTTTTGGACACAGTATGAAAAATATCAGTAGAAAATATATTTATCAATAAATGTATTAGTAATTATATGTGAATGCAATGTATATATATACATATATAACTTTTGTTCTGAACAGGAATCTCTCCGCTTGTATCCTGCTGTTCCGTTGATTGCCAGAAAAACTAAGCAGCCCTTCAAAGTTTGTAAGTTTTCTTCATTATTTGATTTAGAAAATAATTATGTAATGATATTTAATGAAAACTAATTAAACATGATGTTTTAACAGAAACACATCAAAACATTACAGTTCTGTTATATTCATAAAGTGGGATGGTTGCCATAAAATAACTGTGTTCTTTATTGTAGAAATATATCTGTAAAAGTGTATAAATTTAATTTATGTAACCTTGTTTACATGTTTATGAATTGCTTATTATGAATTTTGAATTGCTTGTTATGAATTGGCTATTATGAAATATGAATTGGCTGTTATGAAACATGAGTTGGCTATTAAGAAGTATGAATTGCCTGTTATGAATTGACTTTTATGAAATATGAATTGGCTGTTATGAAACATGAGTTGGCTATTAAGAAATATGAATTGCCTGTTATGAACTGACTGTTATGAAATATGAATGGGCTGTTATGAAATATGGATTGCCTGTTATGAATTGGCTATTATGAAATATCAATTGGCTGTTATTAAATATGAATTGCCAGTTATGAATTAGAAATTGGCTATTATGAAATATGAATTGCTTATTATGAAATATGAATTGTTTATTATGAAATGTCAATTAGCTGTTATGAAATATGAATTGCCAGCTATGAATTATGAATTGCCTGTAATGAATTATGAATTGGCTATTTTGAAATATGAACTTCCTGTTATGAATTATGAAATTATTATTATGAAATATGAATTGCCTGTTATGAATTATGAATTGGCTATTTTGAAATATGAACTTCCTGTTATGAATTATGAAATTATTATTATGAAATATGAATTGCCTGTTATGAATTATGAATTGGCTATTTTGAAATATGAACTTCCTGTTATGAATTATGAAATTATTATTATGAAATATGAATTGCCTGTTATGAATTATGAATTGGCTATTTTGAAATATGAACTTCCTGTTATGAATTATGAAATTATTATTATGAAATATGAATTGCCTGTTATGAATTATGAATTGGCTATTTTGAAATATGAACTTCCTGTTATGAATTATGAAATTATTATTATGAAATATGAATTGCCTGTTATGAATTATGAATAGGCTATTTTGAATTACGAATTGTCAGCTATGAATTAAGGGCTGATTATTAGGATATATGAATTGGCTATTATGAATTTTGAATTGTCTGTTATAAATTGGCTATAATGAAATATGAATTACTTGTTATGAATTATGAATTGGCTGTTAGGAAATATGAATTGCCTGTTACGAATTATGATTGGGCTATTATGAAATATGAATTGTCAATTAAGGATTATGAATTGCCTATTACGAATTATGAATTAATTATTATAAATCATAAACTGTTTTTTTTTAAAAATTGTGAATTGCCTGACATTCCAGTGAACTACACAGTGCATGCCGGATCTCTCTGCGTCATCTTCCCCCAAGCTCTGCATCTGGACGAGGGCAGTTTTCCCGATCCAGAAAGATTCAATCCGGAAAGATTTTTCCCGGAGAACATCACGGGGAGGCATCCCTACGCCTACGTTCCTTTTTCTGCAGGACCCAGGAACTGCATAGGTAATCATATTTTGGAAGAATGATCCTCATTCTGCTTTTTTTTATCGTGGTGTTTCTTAAATATTTTCAAAGTGAATTATTCTTCTCTATTAAGTATTCCTGTTTAAACTGTTTTTTTGTAGTGACAAATAAACAACATTTGACAAATGCAAATTTATGAGAATTCAAAAATATTACATTTGTTCGTTGCATTTTCTTATAAATGACTGCATATAAATTATAAATGTAATTTTTTTTTTATTGCAATTTTTTAACCATTGCAAAAACTATAAAAAAAAATAGCAGAATATGGCATACTTTTTCCTGCCAAAAAAAAAAAAAAAAAAAAAAAAATGCATTATAGAAAATGACATATCGCGACTATATTCTCCATGTTTCAATATATGTGCATACTAACTTCCATGGATATCGTTTGAACGGTATATAAGGTGAAATGTTACAACACCACCTGGCGGCAAGTAACAATAAAGTGGATAGCGCGAACCTATTTTCCGTACTCGAATACATATTATTACCCATTTTCATTAGCGATTGGTCGAAAGGTATAGAAGTTGATATACTGCAACACCATCTGGGGGCAATTTATAACAAAGGGGATAGCATAAAAACATTCCCCATGTTTTGTAAAACACACACTAAAAAGTTCATCAAAACCGTTTAGGAGGAGTTTAGTGACAAACACACATACAGAAGAATTATACTACTGTGTCCAAGAAGTAAGACCAATTTTCAATTTAAAATTATAGGTCTTACAGAATTTCAATTTTTTTTCTTTTTTAAGTTGCTAGCACTGTCCTTGGCATCTGTGCGAAATTTGAAGTCAAAATATCCATTAGTGTTTGAGTTACGCTAGGCTTTGTGAGACGCTAAACCTGATTTCGACGATTTTTGAAATGTCCGAATTAATTGAACAAAGAACTTGCAATCAATTTTGTTTGCGGAAACGTATAAAATGTTGTAGAAGGCATTCGGTGAGCATTCCTATATCGGAAAGAAATGTTTAGAAGTGGTATAAACAGTTCAAAGATGGCAGAGAACGCGTTAAAAACGAAGAGACCTCTAGTCGACGAAGCTCACCCCCAAAAAATTAAAGGTTTGATGCTTGCAAACCGTCGATTTACAATTAAAGACTTGTTGATGATGTTGGAAATTCAAAAGGATAGGATTGGATTTCAAACTCATATCGTTCCACAACCACCGTATTCACACCGTGCGACTTCTGGCTATTCCCTAAACTAAAAAGACCACTCCGGGGACACCGTTTTGAGTTGATTGCAGAGATTCAACGTGAATCGCTGGGTGCTTTGAAGGCCCTCCCTGCCGATGAATTTTTAGCCTGCATTGATGATTGGAAAAACAGTTTTTCATAAGTGCATTGTGTCCGAAGGAGATTGCTTTGAAGGCGACGAAATAAATTTGGAAGAATAAATGAAGTGTTTCGGATAAAACAAATAATTGATCCTTACTTTTCGGGTACAGTAGTATATATAAGGATTTAAGGAAATTTCGATTTTCTTCTTAGTTACCAAATTCATTTTATTTTTTTTTGCAAAAATGTCTTAATTCATTTATTATGGTTTTGTGTACTTATTTAATGTGGTATTTGTGTTTTTTCAGGTCAGAAATTCGCGTTGATGGAAGAAAAGACAGTACTGGCCAACATTCTAAGAAAGTTTCGAATCACTTCTTTGGACCCACGTGATAAAATCCTACAAATTCCCAGCATTGTCACCCGCAGCGTACTGCCTATACGTATCCGTTTCGAAGCCCGCTGATTGGTCTGACCAAAGATTATTCAACATTTAATTTAACGTGAATTTAATTTAACTTAGCGTGATTTTAGCATTTAATTTAGCGTGACATTTTAATTGGTCATAAATATACACAATCCAGTCTCAATTAATGTGACCACCTGTCAAAAGTCCGAATAACCACCTTTGGACGTCGGATAAATCGCTACGTTTCTGCATTACTCCAACGATTGAAATGCTTTCCGATGCCCTAGGACATCCTTTATATACACTCCACTGCAATGTGCTGCCACCTGCCTTTTGTGATGGGTTTTTTCACGTTGACGTCGAAAGTAGGTGGTGGTTACATTAATGTGACTGGACTATGTATTTACTAGTATTTTGTTTTATGAAAGAGCTTGTTATTAGAATTTGACATTTATTTACAGATCTACAGTGAAGTGAATTGTGATCACTTTAAGTGTGTTATGCACTATCGGTTTTTTTGTATTATATTTTATTCTAATTTACTATGGAAATAAAATGATTGTTTTTTTCAATTCCTTCTATTAGCTCACACTTTCCCTATATATATCTTGTTCAAATTTTCAATCGTTCATAAAATACTTTTTATCCATCCACTCAAGTTCAAATACATTTTTTTTTGAACTTGTAGGGGATGACACTGGATGTTAATGCAGTTTTTTCAAATATTAATTCATTCATTAAATTCAATTAATTAATTTTAGTTTTTTTTTATTTTAATTTTTTTTATATTTAAGTTGCATGTATCTAATAATAGATGGCGCCAGATGTAAGAGGAAAATTTCAACTTTATTTTTAAAGCACATTTCTACAATACAGTGACAAAATGAATTGACTTAAAATTTTTTTTTTTATATTACTTGTTTTAACATAGATTAATATTTATATTCTTCTTCTTCAATGCCGCGATAGCCTCATGGTGGGACAAGTCTTCCTGTGTACTGGCAGATTCCGAAACTTCTTTTGTTTTCTTTTTACAGGGTAGGGTTTTCAGGGGGGTATGGATTTCGAACCACTACAAACATCCATGGCACAGTCGGGACACATAACGTTGGCCATTAACTTTTCTTGAAACCAAAATCTATGATTTTATATATATGTATATATATATATATATACCAATGAAGAAGGCTGCCTGATGGCCAATTGACTAGCTCTCTGGCCATTTGTACCACAAGCTTCAGTTTCGAATCCTGGTAATGGCATGGATATTTGCTAGAGTGCCGGCGGAGGCATGGATGTTTGTGAGTGGTTTGGAATCCACTTTAAGCCGTAGATCCCCGTCTCATATGACTGAAGAAAAAAATATTTTCTCTTCTATGATTGGTTGGCTTATGGTTGCCATGGAATCCCTACTGCTTATGGCTAAGACAGCATACAATAAAGTCTAAACTATTTGACGTCGATTTTTTTTTTTTTTTTCTTTTTCCATATTAAGCATATGTGGAAAATATGACAGAAAAGACGATTTTTGATGAATGATTTAAAAGTGCAACTTTATCACACAAAAAATGCAGTTTTTCTTCATTCATATATAACTAATAAAGATTTTTACATAATATTTAATTATGTAAATATAATATTATGTATTAAAATAACAAATAAAACATAATACAAATGTTCTAAAAGCGTGGGGGGCTCGATATCAATCGTTATAATTTTTCACTAGTTTCATTCCGAAATGCGGGCCTGAATGGCGGAGTGGCTAGCGCTCTGGCGCTCGGTATCACAGGTTTCAGGTTCGAGTCCCGGCGGTGCCATGGATGTTTGTAGTGGTTCGGTATTCGCTTTAAACCGTAGTTCCCGGTCCTAATAGGATCGTAGAGCGTTGCAGGGGCATTGTTACTCCGCGTACGTATCTTCAAGTTACCTGCGCCCCCTGGGTAATGCAAAGTGAGTAACGTCTGTGCAGAGCTTGCTTTAAGGCATCCAAGACCATGCTGTCTAAGAGTTTGCCAGCTGGATTGGAAAAAAAAATTCCGAAATGAAGAGTTGGTTTAAAAATATCATACGAGGCACCCCACGCTTTTAGAACAGTGACATTCATTTTCTCGTCAGTCATTTTGTTAACAATTATTTTTTACTTTGATTAACTCTAAAGCGTGTTTTTTAGTGTTTTTAAACTATAATATTTAAATGAGGTCCCGGTACGGAGGACTGGAACTATAGTTCTTACAATAATTTAATTGTGAGTAAAACATAGGCTAAACGCGAATATGTCGAGTCAACCAGAATTCGAACAGGGAATCTCCTGATCCGTAGTCAGGCGCGTCATCCGATGTCCCACGTAGGTTTGAATGTCTTGGGAACTTTCATTCTACATGGGTTAAATTGCTCTTCATAAATTAAAATAAATCCTGGCGATCCTAATCAGGATGAGATAATAAACTTATCAAAATATTTTAGTGTCGTCGGTCTTTGATAAGTCTACAACTTTTGAATTAAATCTGATCGATTAAGGTAGGGCAAAATCGAGCCCAAAGAGTCAGTTACAAACAAACATACAGGTGAAACTAATAAAAGCGTATTAAAAGCATTATCTCTCACTTGTCAAGTTATCTCTCCCCTGTTGTTACATTATATGCAATAACAAGTTTCGGCGAACTTGAGTTGTGTCTTTTTACATGTAAACACACAACAAAGGAGGACAAATATCACAGAGATAATGAAAAGAAAATGATAGTTCTTAAATGATAATGCAAATGAAAATGATAATGTGAAATCGTCAGATTTTTTTTATGAATGCCAGGGTTTTATTTCTTCGTATATTACTTAAACATAACACAATAAGTGTCCGGTATGGCACAGATAAGGCAACACTATTGACAAACCCATATAAATTCTGGATAGCAGCATCCTTCAAACCATAACAGGTGGGCTGAAAACTGCATAGGCTGACACATACATGGCGCCACTAGTATTAAATCCGTATGCTTTTTAGTTAGTCATAACCTTCAAAACACACGTGTATAACTTTGACAGATTTTGCTCTATTAGTATGTGAATTATAGCATTTTTAGTGAAGTTATAGCATTTTTAATGTTCATCACGTGCAGTCCACTCGGCTGACTGTCGATTGGACTCCGGTGTGAAATGATGGAGTCATGTGTCATCCATTGTCACATATCGAAGCAAAAATTCAGGTTTATTACGATTGAACAGCTCCAAACACTGCTTAGAATCATCCATTCGTTGTTGTCCTGAGTCGATTGTGAGCTCACCCACTTTGAACAGAGCTTTCGCATATCCAAATATTCATTCACGCTATGTCCAACACGTTCCTTTGATATCTTTAGGGTCTCATCTATCTCAATCAACTTCCCAATGTCTTGGATGCCTTAAGGCACGTGCTGCACAGACGTTACTCACTTTGCATTACCCAGAGGGGTGGGAGGGGCGTGTAACTTGAAAATAAGCCACGGGGGCGGAGTAACAATGCCTCCGCAATGCTCTACGATCTTATTAGACCGGGACCTACGGCTTGAGGTGGATTCCGAACCCCTACACACATCCATGACACCGCCGGGACTCGAAGCCGAAACCTGTGTTACCGAGCGCTACTCGGCCATTCAGGTCCTTCTTGGGAAGATTATATCATCCATATTGTGGGATGTGCATGATATTTTGCTTTCATCGACTATCTTGATAAAGAAAAAAACAATCAATAGCGAATGATTACATGGCATTATTGGATCGATTGAGCGTACTATAGAAATCAAGAAAAAGATGGCCTCACATGCAAAAGAAAAAAGTTCTGTTTCACTAAGTTCGGGAATGATAATGCAAAAGAAAATAATAATGCGAATTCGTAAGATTTTCTTATGAATTCCAGGGTTTTGTTTCTTCATATATTACTTAAACATGGGGCTTGATGGCCGAGTGGCAACCACAGCTTTCGGGTTCGAATCCCGGCGGTGTCATGGGTGTTTGTAGTGGTTCGGAATCCACTTTAAACCGTAGGTCCCGGTCCTAATAGGATCGTAGAGCTTTGCGGGGGCATTGTTACTCCGCGTCCGTGGCTTATCCTGAAGTAACACGCGCCCCCTGGGTAATGCAAAGTGAGTAACATCTGTGCAGCGCTTGCCTTAAAGCATCCAAGACAGCTGTCTAAGTGTTTACCAGCTGCATTAGAACAAAAAAAAAATATTACTTAAGCATAACACGTCACACAATAAGTCTCCTATAGGCACATATAAGACAACACACAGCACAGTGTCACAGATAGAAGAAAATGATGGTTAAAGGGAATGAATCAGGCCCACGTACTCTCCAAATCTCCCCAGCGACTGCTGGCTTTCTGCAGACATAAAAAAGATGCCGCATGGAAAAAATTTGGCTGAAATGAAGAAGCGATTGTCGAAACTGAGGGTTATTTTGAGATGAAAGACAAATTGTTCTGCAAAAAAAGTTAGTAAAATCGAAAAGTTAGAGGAGCGTGGGAATGAATGTGTCACTCTTGATGGAGTGTATGTTGTCGTCGTCGTGTCCCTCATGGAAGGAGGGAAGAAGGTTGCAACTTCTGTTGTGCCTTCTGCCCCAGGCCGCTCTTACAGTCATAGGAGACCGGGACCTACGGCTTAAAGTGGATTCCGAACCACTACAAACATCCATGGCCCCGTCGGGACCCGAACCCGCCAGAGCGCTAGCCACTCGATCATTCAGTGGCTAGCGCTCTGTTCAAAGTGGGTGCCGCGCGAGCTCACAATCGACCCAAAACAACAACGAATGGATGATTGTAAGCAGTGTTTGGAGCTGTTCAATCGTATTAAACCCGAATTTTTGCGTCGATATGTGACAATGGATGAAACGTGGCTCCATCATTTCACACAGGAGTCCAATCGACAGTCAGCCGAGTGGACCGCGCGTGATAAACACTAAAAATGCTATAACTCACATACTAATAGTACAACAGCTGTCAAATTTATACACGTGTGTTTTGAAGGTTAGGGCTAAATAAAAATCATATGGATTTAAAACTAGTAGCGCCATCTATGAGTCAACCTACGAACATTTCAGCCCACCTTTTATAATATAAGAAAGAATTTTAAATAAAATTTTTAAATTCCAAAAAAATATTGTCCTCCTCCGTTTATGTCATTTGCAGAAACAAAAACCTTCTTTTTAGTTTTCGTTGGATTTGTGAATTCTTGTCAATATTATTAAGTTGCACGTCTTTAATTACTTTCTTTTCATATTGTAATATGGTGGTGTAATTTTCATTCTTTAGATTAATTTTTTATTAATTTTCCCCTTCTAAATTTTTATATATAATTTTTAATATGCTACTTTTTTTGTTATACTGCTACTTTTTTTTCTTATTAGGGTACTGCATTATTATTTTATTATGTTTACTTATCTATATTGTGTCGCTCGTGCATTTTTGTACTGCATGTAAATATTCTGTGCATATTACTTATACCTCATGTTATGCTTGTGTGGTACACAGGGAATTTGTAAGAGTTTAAATTGAAACAAAATCATTGTTTTTTTTTTTATTTATTTTATTTTCAGAAACAAAACTTTTTGTTGAATTTGTGACTTTTTAGAAATATACTTAATTTGTACACCTTTGCTTACTTTCTTTGCACATTGTAATATGGTAGAGTAATTTTCATTCTTTAGATTAATTTTTTATTAGTTTTCCCTTCTAAATTTTTTTTTGTTATTTGTATATGTTACTTTATTGTTATTTTGTTACTTTTTTTTATTATGGTACATTTTTCTTGTTATGTTTCTTTTTTTCTTATTTTTCTATTATTACATTTTATTCTTATTATACTACTTTTTTTTTCTTAATATGCTATTTTTCTTATTATGCTATTTTGTTTAGTTCTTTTAGTTTTCTTTTTATTTTATTTATTCTTCTTACCATTATTATTTTATTTTTATGTTTACTTATCTGTATTGTGTCTTATCCAAATTTTTCTTTTGTTATTTTTTTTTCTTATTATGCTACTTTTTTCAGATTATGCTACTTTTTTCTTATTATGCTACTTATTTTTCTTATTATGGCACTTTGTTCTTATTATGCTATTTTTTATTTTATAATGCTACTTTTTTATTATTGTTACTTTTTTTTCTTATTATGCTAATTTTTTTCTTATTATGGCACTTTATTTTATTATTCTACTTTTTTTTATTGTGCTATTTTTTTGTTTTGTTATTTCTTGTCGTTTTATTTTTATTTTATTTATTCTTCTTACCATTAATATTTTATTTTTAGGTTTATTTACCTGTATTGTGTCTTATCCACATTTTTCGTTTTTTATTTTTATATGCTATTTTTTTTATTATTATGCTACTTTTTTCTGATTATGCTACTTCTTTTCTTATTATGTTACTTATTTTTCTTATTATGGCACTTTATTGTTAGTATGCTATTTTTCCTCTTATTATGCGACTTTTCTTATTGTTGTTACTTTTTTTCTTATAATGCTACTTTTTTTATCATTCTTACTTTTTTTCTTATTATGCTACTTATTTTTCTTATTATGCTATTTTTTCTCTTATAATGCTACTTTTTTTTATTATTCTTACTTTTTTCTTATGCTACTTTTGTTATTATTGTTACTTTTTTCCTTATTATGCTACTTTTTTTTATTATTGTTACTTTTTTTCTTATAATGCTACTTTTTTTATTATTATGGTACTTTATTTTATTATTCTATTTTTTTTCTTATTGTGCTACTTTTTTTGTTATTTCTTGTCGTTTTATTTTTATTTTATTTATTCTTCTTACCGTTATTATTTTATTTTTATGTTTGCTTTCAATTTATCTTGCGTTTATTTTTATACTTCATGTAAAAATTCCGAGAATATTACTTAAATGTCATGGTATGTATGCATGGTACACGAAGTGTTTGTAAGGAGTTAAATCGAAAAAAAAATCGAATGTCATCAGTAATTATAAATGACATCTCTGTTGACATCTGTATCAGCATCTTAAAAAGTGTTAATTTTATCGATAAACATATTTTGTAGCTATCAAATATATTTATCACCATCACATTAGAACTATACGCAACTATTTTTTAAAAAAAATTCAAAGTTCGATAGATACAATTTTGCTTAGGAGAGCTTTTTCGAAAAATGTCAACGCGGACTTTTTATTGTATTATTATCTTTGATAATAATAATCCAGATTATTCGATACATTCTTTTCCTGTAAGATCCATAAACCATTTTAATTTTTATTGTTCGTAAAATATCAATTTTAAATCTTATCTGTCAAAATATTTATATAACTGACCCGACTTCATTTTTTGCCAACGATGTGGATTTGTTTATGTGCAATACTGATCCTTTATTTGCAGCTGTAAACAGTTATTTATTTGAGATTTGTATGTAAATCTCTGATTTACGTTAGGAAAATACTTTTATGTTTGAAAAGGATTATTCAAAATAAATGAAAAATTTCTAATTTCGAGATTTTGAATTTATTTACTATCACGTAGAAGCCGGATTGCTTCACCAAAGGATAGAGATGGCAACATTACTAACAGTGACAGCAATCATTGTGCTTTTATACATAACTTGGACATTAGTGAAGAAATTGAGTTATGTTCGTAATCATGTGTATTTTCAAACAAGTGACATAATGGAAGTGAAATGCAATCGGATATTGTTTTATATATCTCTTTTTTGGAGTTTGTATAGGCAAAGTCGATCGACAAGTCCTGTTATGTGTTGTGAGTATGCATTCAGTCTTTCTGTAATTTTGTATAACTAAAAACTAATAATAACTTTTCTATGTTGGTTATTTCTTTTTGCACCATGCTGTTTACCCTGACATAATAGAAATTAATGTAACTAAATTATAAACAAATGACATAATATAAGTTAATGTAACTAAATTATAAACAAGTGACATAATAGAAGTTAATGTAACTAAATTATAAACAAGTGACATAATAGAAGTTAATGTAACTAAATTATAAACAAGTGACATAATAGAAGTTAATGTAACTAAATTATAAACAAGTGACATAGAAGTTAATGTAACTAAATTATAAACAAGTGACATAATAGAAGTTAATGTAACTAAATTATAAACAAATGTCATAATAGAAATTAATGTAACTAAATTATAAACAAGTGACATAATAGAAGTTAATGTAACTAAATTATAAACAAGTGACATAATAGAAGTTAACATGTTTACAACAAATGACATAATAGTAGTTAGTATAAATAAATTATAAACAAGTGGAATAATAGAAGTTCACTTGAGTTTATTAAAAAGTGGCATAATATTAATTAGCATAAAGAAATTGTAGACAAGTGACATAATAGAAGTTAGTGTAACTAAATTATAAACAAGTGACATAATAGAAGTTAACATAAGTTTTTAAACAAGTGACATAATAGTAGTTAGTATAAATAAATTTTAAACAAGTGGCGTAATAGAATTTAATATTAAATTATAAACAAGCGGAATAATAGAAGTTCACTTGAGTTTATAAACAAGTGGCATAATATTAATTAACATAAATAAATTGTAGACAAGCGATATAATAGAATTTAATATTAAATTATAAACAAGCGGAATAATAGAAGTTAACATAAGTTTATAAACAAGTGACATAATAGTAGTTAGTATAAATAAATTTTAAACAAGTGACGTAATAGAATTTAATATTAAATTATAAACAAGCGGAATAATAGAAGTTCACTTGAGTTTATAAACAAGTGGCATAATATTAATTAACATAAATAAATTGTAGACAAGTGATATAATAGAAGTTAGTGCAACTAAATTATAAACAAGGGACATAATAGAAATAAACATAAGTTTATAAATAAGTGACATAATAGAAGTAAACATAAGTTTATAAACAAGTGGCATAACAGTAGTTAGTATAAATAAGTGACAGAATTGAAATTAACATGAATAAATTATAAACAAGTGACAAATTAGAAGTTAATACAAGTAGATTGTAAAGTATACTCAATTATTTTCAGAATGACTCAATATATACTGATCATGTTGTAAATATTTGCATTGCAGTAATGCTGCAGGGTTTACTGGGTACCTGTCAAGTGCTACAGAGAGAGAGAATTGGCCAGATAACTCTGGGTGTAAGACCAGTGGTTCTTTTCTTCAAACCGGATACAATAGAGGTAAAAATAAAAATTCTTAACTACAGCCTTTAACTTAGGATGATTGGTATTCATGATAGCCAAAAACGTATGTTAAAAATGTTACAAAGTAAATAAAATGGCAAAGTAAATAATTTTTAATTAAAATAAATCAATCCTTCTACAATAAACTAATACCTTCTACAATAAACCAATACCTTCTACAATAAACCAATACCTTCTACAATAAACCAATACCTTCTACAATAAACCAATCTTCATAATACTACTAAATTAATATCGATCAGTAAACTTTTAAACTATGGGGCCTGATGTCTATGTGGCTACGGCTCTGCCGCACGGTACCACAGCTTTCGGATTCGAATCCCAGCGGTGCCATGGAGGTGTGTAGTGGTTCGGAATCCACTTTAAAACCGCAGGTCCCGGTCTAACAGGATCGTAGAGCGTTGCGGAGGTATTATTGCTCCGCGTCCGTAGCTTATCTTTAAGCTACACACACCTCCTGGGTAGTGCTGAGTCAGTAACGTCGTTGCGACGCTTACCTTAAGGCATCAAAGACAACTGTCTAAGTGTCAACTGTCTTTCCAGCTGCATTAAAAAACTTTTAAATTAATACAACACTTGCCAACGGATCAGCGATAAACCATTCCGAGATATCCCATTAAAACGTAATTAAGTGATTCTCCTGTATTGTATTCCGCAATAACTATTAAAATCCAACATCATGTAAACACCACATCATTGTACATATTCGTTTTTATTCTAGAATCATGGCTGCCTGATGACCAATCGGCTAATGCTCTGGCCTTTGGTACCACGGGATTCAGATTCACATCCTAGCGGTGGTATGGATGTTAGTTATTGGTTCGGAACCTGTCTTTAAGCCATAGGTCTCGGTCTCATATGACAGTAGCGCATCACAGGGTCCAATCAAACTTCTCAACCACGTCATTCCCAAACTATAAAGGGGCAATTCAGCTCTAGGCGCAGTGTAATAGTAACAGGTGTACTGACAAGTTCGTAGGCTGACACATAGATGACGATACTAGTATTAAATCCATATGACTTTTAGTTAGCACTAACTTTCAAAAGACGAGTGTATAAATTTGACAGCTGTTGCACTATTAGTATGTGAGTTATAGCATTTTTAGTGAAGCAACTTTTGTTAGTTTGAAAAAATGAATTTAAAAAGTAATTTCGTCTGTTAATAAAGCATTGCTTTTTGGCGAAAAAAAATACTATTGAAGCCAAGCTTGATAAACAATATTCGGACTTTGCACCAGGAAAATCAACCGTAGAGAAGTGGTTTGCTAAATTTAAACGAGGCGAAATGAGCACCGAGGACGATGCACGCAGTGGAGGCCCCAAAGAGGCTGCTACCGACGAAAACATCAAAAAAGTCTACAAAATAATTTCTGATAACCGTAAAGTGAAGTTGATGGAGATAACTGAGACCCTAAAGATATCAAAGGAGCGTGTTGGACTTATCGTGAATGAATATTTGGATATGCGAAAGCTCTGTTCAAAGTGGGTGCCGTGCGAGCTCACAATCGACCCAAAACAATAACGAATTGATGATTCTAAGTAGTGTTTGGAGCTGCACAATCGTAATAAACCCGAATTTTTGCTTCGATATGTGACAATGGATGAAATATGACTCCATTATTTCACACCGGAGTCTAATCGACAGTCAGCGGAGTGGACTGCACGTGATGAACACTAAAAATGCTATAACTCACATACTAATAGTGCAAAAGTTGTTAAATTTATACAGGTGTCTTTTTAAGGTTAGGGCAAACTAAAAATTATATGTATTTAATACTAGTAGCGCCATCTATGTGTCAGCCTATGAACTTTTCAGCCCGCCTGTTAGCAGTAGTGCTGGAAGATAATACAGGTTTAACAATGACCACACCATTTTTTAAAAATAGCGACCGTTAAGGACCCTATGGAATCAAACGAACAAGCGATCTTCTGCAAGCGAAATCCGCAAGTTACGAATCGCGTGTACCAATTGTATATACTACGTAAAACACCACTGAGTACGAAGAAAGACATAGCATTCTGTGAAATTTTAGAGTTTGGTTTGGTTTGTCTCTCTACGGTCATTTTGTGCACATTTTAGGCTAATTAGACTTGAACCGATAATTTAATGTGTATTCCGAACAACTAACAAACATCCATGCCCCCACCAGCATTCGAATCTGAAGCATGTAGCATCAAAGCCAGAGCTCTAGCCAGCAACTACAAGCTCTACAACTTAGCCCTAGGCACAGTGATGTGGTGTGTGTAATAGTAGTAGTAGTTTTTCGGAATTCACGTTGAACTGCCGGTCCCGGTAAAAATTAATTAATTTGGTCCCGGTTAATTAGTGTAAAGTGTGCACAAAATCACCGTAGATCGATAAACCAAACCAAATACAGAATCATGTGAGATAAGAGATTACGACACATTGATAAAAAAAAAACACACACAGTAAAGAATGAAATAAAAATTTATGCACATAGTATAATGATTTTTTATCTAGATTACACACAAAAAAAAAAATGTTAATACCATTAACTAATAAAGATTTTGACTTGAATTATATTTCCATTAAGCATGTTAAACATTAATCCTGAATTGGAATCATGCAATTAAATTTTACGAATAAATATATATACGCATAAGTATACATGTTACAAGAATGCTTTGAAACAATTCTCTCTATATATTAGCTATCATTAAATATCAAATTTGCTTATAGATGACTCTTTCTTCAGCACACAGGGGACTGTTGGACGAGTGGCTGGCGCTCTGGCGCTCGGTATCACAGGTTTCGGGTTTGAGTCGCGGCGGTGGCATGGATATTTGTAGTGGTTCGGAATCCACGTTGAACTGTAGGTCCCGGTCTGTTTAGCCCAAAGTGTGCACAAGATAACCGTAGAGCGCCAAACCAAATCTTATTCAGCACACCTTACTAACACTCTCATTTGGATACTCTTACTAACACTCCATTACCATGTAGGCATTGTCTCAATAGATCTATATGAGAACGATCACTTGAAAATTGGCCTCATGATTTCCGTAATTGATACAGGAAGACAATTTTGAGGTTTATGTGCATCTCCAATAATTTGGGCCTTCTTTAAGGAACATTTTGTATCTTTTCCATCAGGTCAAAACCCATGTTGCTGATTTTCATCAATTGAAAATAATTTTTATAAAAAATAAATTGCTTTACATTTTTTTTTCCATTGATATGGATGACTCCTTCTTCAGCACTCCTTATTAACACTCTCATTTGGATTCTGACCATTACCATGTAGGCATTTACTCAACAGATCTGTATGAGAACGATCACTTGAAAATTGGCCTCATGATTTCCATAATTGATACAGGAAGACAATTTCGAGGTTTATGTGCATCTCCAATAATTTGGGAATTCTTTGAAGAACAGTTTTTATCTTTTCCATCAGGTCAAAACCCGTGTAGCTGATTTTCATTAGTTGAAATTATTTATTAAAAAAATAAATTGTTTTATATTTGTTTTAATATTGATATGGATGACTCCTTCTTCAGCACTCCTTATTAACACTCTGATTTAGATTCTGACCATTACCACGTAGGCATTTACTCAACAGATCTGGATGAGTAAGATCACTTGAAAATTGGTCTCATGATTTCCATAATTGATACAGGAAGACAATTTTGAGGTTTATACGCATCTCAAATAATTTGGGCCTTCTTTAAGGAACATTTTGTATCTTTTCCATCAGGTCAAACCCATGTTGCTGATTTTCATCAATTGAAAATAATTTTTATAAAAAATAAATTGTTTTATATTTGTTTTAATATTGATATGGATGACTCCTTCTTCAGCACTCCTTATTAAAACTCTCATTTGGATTCTGACCATTACCATGTAGGCATTTACTCAACAGTTATGGATGAGAAAGATCACTTGAAAATTGGCCTCATGATTTCCATAATTATTGATACAGGAAGACAATTTTGAGGTTTATAGCATGTCCAATAATTTGGGAATTCTTTGAAGAACAGTTTGTATCTTTCTCCATCAAGTCAAAACCCATGTAGCTGATTTTCATTAGTTGAAATTATTTATTAAAAAAAAAATTTGTTCTATATTTGTTTTAATATTGATATGGATGGCTCCTTCTTCAGCACTCCTTATTAACATTCTCATTTGGATTCTGACCATTACCACGTATGCATTTACTCAACAGATCTGGATGAGAAAGATCACTTTAAAATTGGCCTCATGATTCCCGTAATTATTGATACAGGAAGACAATTTTGAGGTTTATATGCATCTCCAATAATTTGGGAATTCTTTGAAGAACAGTTTGTATCTTTTCCATCAGGTCGAAACCCATGTAGCTGATTTTCATTAGTTGAAATTATTTATTAAAAAAATAAATTGTTCTATATTTGTTTTAATATTGATATGCATGACTCCTTCTTCAGCACTCCTTATTAACACTCTCATTTGGATTCTGACTATTACCACGTAGGCATTTTCTCAACAAATCTGGATGAGAAAGATCACTTGAAAATTGGAATCATGATTTTCATAATTATTGATACAAGAAGACAATTTTGAGGTTTATATGCATCTCCAATAATTTGGGAATTCTTTGAAGAACAGTTTGTATCTTTCTCCATCAGGTCAAAACCCATGTAGCTGATTTTCATTAGTTGAAATTATTTATTAAAAAAAAAATTTGTTCTATATTTGTTTTAATATTGATATGGATGGCTCCTTCTTCAGCACTCCTTATTAACACTCTCATTTGGATTCTGACCATTACCACGTAGGCATTTACTCAACAGATCTGGATGAGAAAGATCACTTTAAAATTGGCCTCATGATTCCCATAATTATTGATACAGGAAGACAATTTTGAGGTTTATATGCATCTCCAATAATTTGGGAATTCTTTGAAGAACAGTTTGTATCTTTTCCATCAGGTCGAAACCCATGTAGCTGATTTTCATTAGTTGAAATTATTTATTAAAAAAATAAATTGTTCTATATTTGTTTTAATATTGATATGGATGACTCCTTCTTCAGCACTCCTTATTTACACTCTCATTTGGATTCTGACCATTACCATGTAGGAATTTTCTCAATAGATCTGGATGAGAAAGATCATTTGAAAATTGGTCTCATGATTTCCATAATTGATACAGGAAGACAATTTTGATGTTTATATGCATTTCTCAAATAATTTGGGTCTTCTTTAACACTTTGTAACTTTTTCATCAGGTCAAACACATGTTGCTGATTTTCAACAATTAAAAATAATTTTTATAAAAAATAAATTGTTTTCTATTTTTTTACCATTAATATGGATGACTCCTTCAGCACTCCTTATTAACAATCTCATTTGGATTCTGACCATTATCACGTAGGCATTATCACAACAGATTTGGATGAGAAGGATCACTGGAAAATTGACTTCATGATTTCAATAATTGATACAGGAAGGCAATTTTGATGTTTATACGCATCTAAAATAATGAGGGCCTTCTTTAAGGAACACTTTGTATCTTTTGCATCAGGTCAAACCCATGTTGCTGATTTTCATAAGTTGAAATTAATTATTAAAAATAAATTGTTTCATATTTGTTTTAATATTGATATGGATGACTCCGTCTTCAGCACTGCTTATTAACATTCTCATTTGGATTCTGACCATTACCATGTAGGCATTGTCACAATAGATCTGGACGAGAAAGATCATTAAAAATTGGCCTCAGGATTTCCATAATTGATACAGGAAGACATTTTTGATGTTTATATGCATCTCAAATAATTTGGGCCTTCTTTAAGAAACACTTTGTAACTTTTCTATCAGGTCAAACCCATGTTGCTGATTTTCAACAATTGAAAATAATTTTTATAAAAAATAAATTGTTTTATATTTTTTTTACCATTGATATGGATGACTCCTTCTTCATCACTGCTTATTAACACTCTCATTTGGATTCCGACCATTACCATGTAGGCATTGTCACAATTGATCTGGATGAGAAAGATCATAGAAAATTGGCCTCAAGAGTTCCATAATTGATACAGGAAGACATTTTTGATGTTTATATGCATCTCAAATAATTTGGGCCTTCTTTAAGGAACACGTTGTAACTTTTCCATCAGGTCAAACCCATGTTGCTGATTTTCAACAATTGAAAATAATTTTTATAAAAAATAAATTGTTTTATATTTTTTTTACCATTGATATGGATGACTCCTTCTTCAGCACTGCTTATTAACACTCTCATTTGGATTCCGACCATTACCATGTAGGCATTGTCACAATTGATCTGGATGAGAAAGATCATAGAAAATTGGCCTCAAGAGTTCCATAATTGATACAGGAAGACATTTTTGATGTTTATATGCATCTCAAATAATTTGGGCCTTCTTTAAGGAACACGTTGTAACTTTTCCATCAGGTCAAACCCATGTTGCTGATTTTCAACAATTGAAAATAATTTTTATAAAAAATAAATTGTTTTATATTTTTTTTACCATTGATATGGATGACTCCTTCTTCAGCACTGCTTATTAACACTCTCATTTGGATTCCGACCATTACCATGTAGGCATTGTCTCAATAGATCTGTATGAGAACGATCACTTGAAAAGTGGCCTCAGGATTTCCATAATTGATACAGGAAGACAATTTTGAGGTTTATATGCATCTCAAATAATTTGGGCCTTCTTTAAGGAACACTTTGTATCTTTTCCATCAGGTCAAAGTGTCCATTTGCTGATTTTCATTAGTTGAAATTAATTATTAAAAAATATATTGTTTAAAATATTTTTTACCATTGATATGGAGGTCTCCTTCTTCAATACTTTAATCACATTTATACTTTTTGTAAATTAAATTTATTTTAACGCTCCCTCAATTTTCCAATATTCACTATAACCCAATATTTACTATATCCCGATATTTGTTATATCCCAATTTTTCCAATAGTTAATACATCCCAATATTTCCTAATATTTTCTATATATTCCAAATATTGCATATTTTGCAATGTTTCGAATATTTCCCAATATTTCCTAATATTTACTACGTCCCAATTTTCCCAACATTTAAAGAACACCTTGTATATTTTTCCATGTTGCTGATTTTCAACAGTTGAAATTAATTATTTAAAAAATAAATTGTTTTATATTTTTTTTTTACCATTGATATGGAGGACTCTTTCTTCAACACCTTAATCACATTTTTACTTTTGATAAATTAAGTTTAGATTAATGATCCCTTAATTTATTAAATTTTGATGTTATCAATGTTTTTATGTAGAAAATCTTGCAAAAATAACTTGATGTTGTTATCGTGTCCATGGATTTAAAATATAATTATCAAGGTTAGATCAAGTCAAAAGTCTTCTCGATAGCCGGTCGCAAGCAATGGCGCCGCTTCACTATACATGACTTCTCTTAAGTTGGCCTCGATTGGCCCCATACCCAATTGCAACACATGGGGAGTGAGCGCTGGGCACTCTAGAATGTGCTTAGGTGTCAGGAAAGCGTTGGGGAAATTTCTGCAGGGGATGTATTCCCTGGTCTTGTCTGGGAGGATCTTCCTCCCTCTGTAATGGCTAGTTCTGAGTCTGCTAATAACTGATGTCAGCTTCCTAGGGCAGTTGAAGTCCGTGATGAGTGGCTTCTTAAAGTTATGAGGAATGAGTTGGCTTTTGGCAACTGCGCTAGCATCTGCAATTGTGATGGTAGTCCTGGTTGGTCATTGTCCCTGGCTTCTTTGGCTAAAGAGTCAACGCATTCGTTGCCCTCAATGTCGACATGTGCAGGAATTCATTGAAGATGACAGGATTTGCAGAATCGCAGAAGTGATGTTAGTATCTCCATTTTTAATTTCTTCCAGAGCCGACTTGCAGTCAGAAAAAATTACTAACCCGTCAGTGAGGCCGGAGATAAAAAAAAAATAACTTGTTCTCTGCATATTTTAAACATTTTATCATGAAATTAATAGAGAAAATGTGCTCCAAATTAAAATTCGCTTTAACCAAACTTTACTTTTATTTTTGATAATATTGTTAATTATATGTTAAAACTGTTAATAGTATAAATGTTATCAATAATAAAATATTATGTTGCAGACAGTGTTAAGTAATTCAAAAATGATCGAGAAAAGCATGGAATATAAATTCTTTCACCCATGGCTGGGTACAGGGATCTTTACTAGGTTAGTGAATCTTTCAACTTACTTAAATCAAATTAGTGTATTTTTTGTCAATTCCTTCTATTAACTCACACTCTCCCTATATATATCGTGTTCTAATTTTCAATCGTTCATAAAATGCTTTTTATTCATCCACTCAGGTTCAAGTACATTTTTTTTTGAACTTGTAGTGGATGACACCTGATGTTAATACAGTTTTTTCAAATATTAATTTATTAATTAAGTTTAAGCAATTAATTTTAGTTTTTTTTAGATTTAAGCTGCTTGGCTCTAGTAATATATGACACCAGATAAACTTTAAAAAAAAAATGAAAATTATTTATAAAGGACTTTCTGCAATAGAGTAAAAAAAAAGTAGGAATTGACTTAATTTTTTTTTTTATATCACTTGTTTATGTTCTGGTCAATTGAATAGCTAAAGCAGGGGTGGCCAACCCGTGGGCTGCCTTGAATATTTTTCCTGTCCGAGATATTTATCACACTTTTACAAAATATAGATATTTTTTATAATGTCCAAAGCAGTGAAAACAAATGTATTATAAAATGCATTATCCATATATTTAAAAATTAACTGTCGGAATTATGAGAAAAAATTAACTTTGATTTTAAAATAATATTCTTACGAATATATTACAGATATTGCCTGTTTTAGTTCTGAGTTTGCAGAATAATTAAACTATATTCTGCGAACTTATGACGGGCGCGCATGTTGGGAATGTCGGTATGTCAGGGTGCTTATTTCATTATGTCATTTTCTAATTATTCAAAAAATTTCTGGATGGAGATTTATGGTTTTCTGTTTAAAAAATCCATCATTCCGTAACTTCTGCAGGCCAGTTTATTATGATTTCACAGTCCTTATAACGAAGCTCTATAAAATAGATTAATAATTTGCTATTAAATGATATATTTTCTCGATTCATGTTTCATGTAATAGGTGGGCTGAAAAGGTCATAGGCTGACACATAGATGGCGCTACTAGTATTAAATCCATATGTTTCTAGTTAGCCCTAACTTTCAAAAGACACGTGTGTAAATTTGACAGCTGTTGAACTATTAGTATGTGAGTTATAGCATTTTTAGTGAAGTTATAGCATTTTTAGTGTTCCTCACGTGCAGTCCACTCGGCTGACTGTTGATTGGACTCCGGCGTGAAATGATGGAGCCATGTGTCATCCATCGTCACATATCGAAGCAAAAATTCGGGTTTGTTACGATTGAACAGCTCCAAACACTGCTTAGAATCATCAATGCGTTGTTTTGGGTCGATTGTGAGCTCGCGCAGCACCCACTTTGAACAGAGCTTTCGCATATCCGAATATACATTCACGGTATATCCAACACGTTTCTTTGGTACCTTTAGGGTCACAGCTATCTCAATCCACTTCACTTTACGGTTATCAGAAATTACTTTGTGGATTTTTGTGATGTTTTCGTCGGTAACAGCCTCTTTAGGGTGTCCACTGCGTGCATCGTCCTCGGTGCTCATTTCGCCTCGTTTAAATTTAGCAAACCATTTCTCTACGGTTGAACGATTCACTTTACGGTTTCTTACGGTTCTCTACAGTTTTCCTGGTACAAAGTCCGAATAATGTTTATCAAGCCAAGCCTTAGCTTTAATAGTAATATTTTTTCGCCAAAAAGCAGTGCTTTATGAACACACGAAATTCCTTTCTATCCATTTTTTCAAACTAACAAAATTTGCTTCACTAAAAATGCTATAACTCACATACTAATAGTGCAACTGCTGTCAAATGTATACACGTGTCTTATGAAGGTTAGGCTAACTAAAAATCATATGGATTTAATACTAGTAGCGCCATCTATGGGCCAGCCTACGAACTTTTTAACCAACCTGTTAAATGGAAAGTTTTTACGTCATGCCTTGTAACATTTTATTATAGTACAATTAAAAACATTTCAGCTCTGGTGCCAAATGGCGACATGAAAGAAAATTGCTGACGCCGACATTCCACTTCTCTATTCTGGAAGATTTCTTTCATGTTTTTCAAGAGCAGACCACTGTTCTGGTTTCCAAGTTAAAGACACTCACCAAAGAAAATTGGATTGATATTGTCCCCCTGTTATCTTCTTGCACTTTAGATATCATACGTCGTAAGTATACACTATTTTAGCCACAAACTAAAAAAATAATAATCTAACATCTAATTTTTTTAAATACTACAACAAGATGTTTAGAAGAAACAACTGGTTGACATTCCTCCATTGTTTTAAAAGAAATTGCGTGTGTCCTGTATTGGAAAGCTTTGTGTTTTCTTTTGAATTGCCAATCGATGGTGGATGAAAGAAAGGTCGTTATTTTCAATGAATAAATAAATTTGTGTTCGAAACATTTCAGTCATGCATTCTGAATGTAGGTGCTGGAAGATAATGCAGGTATAACAATGATCTCACCAATGATTTAAATATCGACCATAAAGGACCTTGTGGAATAAAACGGGCAAGCAAACTTTTGCATGCGAAACGCGCAAGTTGTAATTTTATGTATTAATCGCGTGTACCAATTGTATATACTAGGTGGCGAGTGTACCAATTGTATATACTAGAGGCGAGCGTACCAATTGTGTATACTAGGTGGCGAGTGTACCAATTGTATATACTAGGAGGCGAGTGTACTAATTGTGTATACTAGGAGCCGAGTGTACCAATTGTATATACTAGGAGGCGAGTGTACCAATTGTGTATACTAGGAGGTGAGTGTACCAACTGTATATACTAGGAGGCGAGTGTACCAATTGTATATACTACGAGGTGATTGAGCAACTGTATATACTAGGAGGCGAGTGTACCAATTGTGTATACTAGGAGGCGAGTGTACCAACTTTATATACTAGGAGGCGAGTGTACCAATTGTGTATACTAGGAGGCGAGTGTACCAATTGTGTATACTAGGAGGCGAGTGTACCAACTTTATATACTAGGAGGCGAGTGTACCAACTTTATATACTAGGAGGCGAGTGTACCAATTGTGTATACTAGGAGGCGAGTGTACCAACTTTATATACTAGGAGGCGAGTGTACCAATTGTGTATACTAGGAGGCGAGCGTTCCAACTTTATATACTAGGAGGCGAGTGTACTAATTGAATATACTAGGAGGCGAGTGTACCAATTGTATATACTACGAGGCGAGTGTACCAATTGTGTATACTAGAGGCGAGTGTACCAACTTCATATACTAGGAGGCGAGTGTACCAATTGTGTATACTAGGAGGCGAGTGTACCAACTTTATATACTACGAGGCGAGTGTACCAATTGAATATACTAGGAGGCGAGTGTTCCAACTTTATATACTAGGAGGCGAGTATACCAATTGAATATACTAGGAGGCGAGTGTACCAATTGTATATACTACGAGGCGAGTGTACCAATTGTGTATACTAGGAGGCGAGTGTACCAACTTTATATACTAGGAGGCGAGTATACCAATTGAATATACTAGGAGGCGAGTGTACCAATTGTATATACTACGAGGCGAGTGTATCAATTGTGTATATTGCAATTGTGCACGGAAGGCGAGAGAAGACATTGTCTTCCGGTGGACCTTTAGGAGCAAGTGTCCCACAAAATTTAAAAAACAACCAGCAAGTAGGCTGATTTTACACTGTCCAGTCACATTAATGTGACCACCTGTCACTAGCCAGAATATACACCCTTGTGTATTCTGGCTTTAAGTGGAGTGTGGAATGTGGAATCAAGTGTAATTCTTTATATACATTAAACTGCAATGTTCTGCTACCTGCCTTTTGTGATTGGTTATTTTACGTTGACGTCGAAAATAGGTGGTGGTCACATTAATGAGACTGGACTGTGTACATGCTAGTCACTTTAGACACATTGTCACAATCACCGACGAGTCTCATCTTTTCTGAAAACAGGGACTGACATGGACAACAGGACATCTAACGGATGCGAGTCTGAGGCCTCATACACATTGTCTGCTCCCGTTACCATTAGACCATGAGACTGTAAATTTAAATTTATTTTAAAATTTTGCTTTCACTCCTGTTCTTTATAACGGAATCTCCCTTACTGAACACATTAGTTAGGAAAGAATATTTTTCATAGAAAGCAATGATGTAATTTTAATTTGTTTCCAAAGCGATGTATCTGAAATATTTTTAAAAAATATTTATTGTTATTTTTCCATTTTTTTTTAAAAAATACTTTGATTGCTATATTGGTGGAAGCAGGCTAATTATTATTAATTAAAAAATGTAGTATTACCTTATGTATAAGAACGTTATGTAAAAATAAGGGCTATTATAAATAAATAAATAAATATTTGCGTGTATTAATGCATGCTTTCTTTTAGTGCAGGGGTAGTGATCTTGCGTGTATTAATGCATGCTTTCTTTTAGTGCGGGGGTCGCCAACCCAGATGATCTTGCGTGTATTAATGGTATTAATGCATGCTTTCTTTTTTTAGTGCAGGGGTAGCCAACCCAGATGATCTTGCGTGTATTAATGCATGCTTTCTTTTAGTGCAGGGGTCGCCAACCCAGATGATCTTGCGTGTATTAATGCATGCTTTCTTTTTTTAGTGCAGGGGTCGCCAACCCAGATGATCTTGCGTGTATTAATGCATGCTTTCTTTTAGTGCAGGGGTCGCCAACCCAGATGATCTTGCGTGTATTAATGCATGCTTTCTTTTAGTGCAGGGGTAGCCAACCCAGATGATCTTGCGTGTATTAATGCATGCTTTCTTTTAGTGCAGGGGTAGCCAACCCAGATGATCTTGCGTGTATTAATGCATGCTTTCTTTAGTGCAGGGGTAGCCAACCCAGATGATCTTGCGTGTATTAATGCATGCTTTCTTTTAGTGCAGGGGTAGCCAACCCAGATGATCTTGCGTGTATTAATGCATGCTTTCTTTTAGTGCAGGGGTAGCCAACCCAGATGATCTTGCGTGTATTAATGCATGCTTTCTTTTAGTGCAGGGGTCGCCAACCCAGATGATCTTGCGTGTATTAATGCATGCTTTCTTTTTTAGTGCAGGGGTCGCCAACCCAGATGATCTTGCGTGTATTAATGCATGCTTTCTTTTAGTGCGGGTAACCCAGATGATCTTGCGTGTATTAATGCATGCTTTCTTTTAGTGCAGGGGTCGCCAACCCAGATGATCTTGCGTGTATTAATGCATGCTTTTTTTAGTGCAGGGGTAGCCAACCCAGATGATCTTGCGTGTATTAATGCATGCTTTTTTTTAGTGCAGGGGTCGCCAACCCAGATGATCTTGCGTGTATTAATGCATGCTTTCTTTTAGTGCAGGGGTCGCCAACCCAGATGATCTTGCGTGTATTAATGCATGCTTTCTTTTAGTGCAGGGGTCGCCAACCCAGATGATCTTGCGTGTATTAATGCATGCTTTCTTTTAGTGCAGGGGTAGCCAACCCAGATGATCTTGCGTGTATTAATGCATGCTTTCTTTTAGTGCAGGGGTAGCCAACCCAGATGATCTTGCGTGTATTAATGCATGCTTTCTTTTAGTGCAGGGGTAGCCAACCCAGATGATCTTGCGTGTATTAATGCATGCTTTCTTTTAGTGCAGGGGTCGCCAACCCAGATGATCTTGCGTGTATTAATGCATGCTTTCTTTTAGTGCAGGGGTCGCCAACCCAGATGATCTTGCGTGTATTAATGCATGCTTTCTTTTTTAGTGCAGGGGTCGCCAACCCAGATGATCTTGCGTGTATTAATGCATGCTTTCTTTTTTTAGTGCAGGGGTAGCCAACCCAGATGATCTTGCGTGTATTAATGCATGCTTTCTTTTAGTGCAGGGGTAGCCACCCAGATGATTGCGTGTATTAATGCATGCTTTCTTTTAGTGCAGGGGTAGCCAACCCAGATGATCTTGCGTGTATTAATGCATGCTTTCTTTTTTTAGTGCAGGGGTCGCCAACCCAGATGATCTTGCGTGTATTAATGCATGCTTTCTTTTAGTGCAGGGGTAGCCAACCCAGATGATCTTGCGTGTATTAATGCATGCTTTCTTTTAGTGCAGGGGTCGCCAACCCAGATGATCTTGCGTGTATTAATGCATGCTTTCTTTTAGTGCAGGGGTAGCCAACCCAGATGATCTTGCGTGTATTAATGCATGCTTTCTTTTAGTGCAGGGGTCGCCAACCCAGATGATCTTGCGTGTATTAATGCATGCTTTCTTTTAGTGCAGGGGTCGCCAACCCAGATGATCTTGCGTGTATTAATGCATGCTTTCTTTTAGTGCAGGGGTCGCCAACCCAGATGATCTTGCGTGTATTAATGCATGCTTTCTTTTAGTGCAGGGGTAGCCAACCCAGATGATCTTGCGTGTATTAATGCATGCTTTCTTTTAGTGCAGGGGTCGCCAACCCAGATGATCTTGCGTGTATTAATGCATGCTTTCTTTTAGTGCAGGGGTCGCCAACCCAGATGATCTTGCGTGTATTAATGCATGCTTTCTTTTAGTGCAGGGGTCGCCAACCCAGATGATCTTGCGTGTATTAATGCATGCTTTCTTTTAGTGCAGGGGTAGCCAACCCAGATGATCTTGCGTGTATTAATGCATGCTTTCTTTTAGTGCAGGGGTCGCCAACCCAGATGATCTTGCGTGTATTAATGCATGCTTTCTTTTAGTGCAGGGGTAGCCAACCCAGATGATCTTGCGTGTATTAATGCATGCTTTCTTTTTTTAGTGCAGGGGTCGCCAACCCAGATGATCTTGCGTGTGTATTAATGCATGCTTTCTTTTAGTGCAGGGGTCGCCAACCCAGATGATCTTGCGTGTATTAATGCATGCTTTCTTTTAGTGAGGGGTCGCCAACCCAGATGATCTTGCGTGTATTAATGCATGCTTTCTTTTAGTGCAGGGGTCGCCAACCCAGATGATCTTGCGTGTATTAATGCATGCTTTCTTTTAGTGCAGGGGTCGCCAACCCAGATGATCTTGCGTGTATTAATGCATGCTTTCTTTTAGTGCAGGGGGGTAGCCAACCCAGATGATCTTGCGTGTATTAATGCATGCTTTCTTTTAGTGCAGGGGTCGCCAACCCAGATGATCTTGCGTGTATTAATGCATGCTTTCTTTTAGTGCAGGGGTCGCCAACCCAGATGATCTTGCGTGTATTAATGCATGCTTTCTTTTTTTAGTGCAGGGGTAGCCAACCCAGATGATCTTGCGTGTATTAATGCATGCTTTCTTTTAGTGCAGGGGTAGCCAACCCAGATGATCTTGCGTGTATTAATGCATGCTTTCTTTTGATCTTGCGTGCAGGGGTAGCCAACCCAGATGATCTTGCGTGTATTAATGCATGCTTTCTTAGTGCAGGGGTCGCCAACCCAGATGATCTTGCGTGTATTAATGCATGCTTTCTTTTTAGTGCAGGGGTCGCCAACCCAGATGATCTTGCGTGTATTAATGCATGCTTTCTTTTAGTGCAGGGGTCGCCAACCCAGATGATCTTGCGTGTATTAATGCATGCTTTCTTTTAGTGCAGGGGTCGCCAACCCAGATGATCTTGCGTGTATTAATGCATGCTTTCTTTTTTTAGTGCAGGGGTAGCCAACCCAGATGATCTTGCGTGTATTAATGCATGCTTTCTTTTAGTGCAGGGGTAGCCAACCCAGATGATCTTGCGTGTATTAATGCATGCTTTCTTTTTAGTGCAGGGGTAGCCAACCCAGATGATCTTGCGTGTATTAATGCATGCTTTCTTTTAGTGCAGGGGTAGCCAACCCAGATGATCTTGCGTGTATTAATGCATGCTTTCTTTTAGTGCAGGGGTCGCCAACCCAGATGATCTTGCGTGTATTAATGCATTAATGCTTTTTTTGCAGTGCAGGGGTCGCCAACCCAGATGATCTTGCGTGTATTAATGCATGCTTTCTTTTAGTGCAGGGGTAGCCAACCCAGATGATCTTGCGTGTATTAATGCATGCTTTCTTTTTTAGTGCAGGGGTAGCCAACCCAGATGATCTTTTCTTTTAGTGCGGGGTGCCAACCCAGATGATCTTGCGTGTATTAATGCATGCTTTCTTTTAGTGCAGGGGTAGCCAACCCAGATGATCTTGCGTGTATTAATGCATGCTTTCTTTTAGTGCAGGGGTAGCCAACCCAGATGATCTTGCGTGTATTAATGCATGCTTTCTTTTAGTGCAGGGGTCCCAACCCAGATGATCTTGCGTGTATTAATGCATGCTTTCTTTTAGTGCAGGGGTAGCCAACCCAGATGATCTTGCGTGTATTAATGCATGCTTTCTTTTAGTGCAGGGGTAGCCAACCCAGATGATCTTGCGTGTATTAATGCATGCTTTCTTTTAGTGCAGGGGTAGCCAACCCAGATGATCTTGCGTTATTAATGATCTTGCGTGTATTAATGCATGCTTTCTTTTAGTGCAGGGGTAGCCAACCCAGATGATCTTGCGTGTATTAATGCATGCTTTCTTTTAGTGCAGGGGTAGCCAACCCAGATGATCTTGCGTGTATTAATGCATGCTTTCTTTTTCTTTTAGTGCAGGGGTAGCCAACCCAGATGATCTTGCGTGTATTAATGCATGCTTTCTTTTAGTGCAGGGGTAGCCAACCCAGATGATCTTGCGTGTATTAATGCATGCTTTCTTTTAGTGCAGGGGTAGCCAACCCAGATGATCTTGCGTGTATTAATGCATGCTTTCTTTTAGTGCAGGGGTAGCCAACCCAGATGATCTTGCGTGTATTAATGCATGCTTTCTTTTAGTGCAGGGGTAGCCAACCCAGATGATCTTGCGTGTATTAATGCATGCTTTCTTTTTTTTAGTGCAGGGGTAGCCAACCCAGATGATCTTGCGTGTATTAATGCATGCTTTCTTTTTTTAGTGCAGGGGTAGCCAACCCAGATGATCTTGCGTGTATTAATGCATGCTTTCTTTTAGTGCAGGGGTAGCCAACCCAGATGATCTTGATCTTGCGTGTATTAATGCATGCTTTCTTTTAGTGCAGGGGTCGCCAACCCAGATGATCTTGCGTGTATTAATGCATGCTTTCTTTTTTAGTGCAGGGGTAGCCAACCCAGATGATCTTGCGTGTATTAATGCATGCTTTCTTTTAGTGCAGGGGTCGCCAACCCAGATGATCTTGCGTGTATTAATGCATGCTTTCTTTTAGTGCAGGGGTCGCCAACCCAGATGATCTTGCGTGTATTAATGCATGCTTTCTTTTAGTGCAGGGGTAGCCAACCCAGATGATCTTGCGTGTATTAATGCATGCTTTCTTTTTTTTAGTGCAGGGGTAGCCAACCCAGATGATCTTGCGTGTATTAATGCATGCTTTCTTTTAGTGCAGGGGGGTAGCCAACCCAGATGATCTTGCGTGTATTAATGCATGCTTTCTTTTGCAGTGCAGGGGTAGCCAACCCAGATGACTTGCGTGTATTAATGCATGCTTTCTTTTAGTGCAGGGGTCGCCAACCCAGATGATCTTGCGTGTATTAATGCATGCTTTCTTTTAGTGCAGGGGTAGCCAACCCAGATGATCTTGCGTGTATTAATGCATGCTTTCTTTTTTTTAGTGCAGGGGTAGCCAACCCAGATGATCTTGCGTGTATTAATGCATGCTTTCTTTTAGTGCAGGGGTAGCCAACCCAGATGATCTTGCGTGTATTAATGCATGCTTTCTTTTAGTGCAGGGGTAGCCAACCCAGATGATCTTGCGTGTATTAATGCATGCTTTCTTTTAGTGCAGGGGTAGCCAACCCAGATGATCTTGCGTGTATTAATGCATGCTTTCTTTTAGTGCAGGGGTAGCCAACCCAGATGATCTTGCGTGTATTAATGCATGCTTTCTTTTAGTGCAGGGGTAGCCAACCCAGATGATCTTGCGTGTATTAATGCATGCTTTCTTTTAGTGCAGGGGTAGCCAACCCAGATGATCTTGCGTGTATTAATGCATGCTTTCTTTTAGTGCAGGGGTAACCAACTTGCAGATGCATGATGATTGCGTGTATTAATGCATGCTTTCTTTTAGTGCAGGGGTAGCCAACCCAGATGATCTTGCGTGTATTAATGCATGCTTTCTTTTAGTGCAGGGGTCGCCAACCCAGATGATCTTGCGTGTATTAATGCATGCTTTCTTTTAGTGCAGGGGTAGCCAACCCAGATGATCTTGCGTGTATTAATGCATGCTTTCTTTTGCTTTCTTTGCAGGGGTCGCCAACCCAGATGATCTTGCGTGTATTAATGCATGCTTTCTTTTAGTGCAGGGGTAGCCAACCCAGATGATCTTGCGTGTATTAATGCATGCTTTCTTTTAGTGCAGGGGTAGCCAACCCAGATGATCTTGCGTGTATTAATGCATGCTTTCTTTTAGTGCAGGGGTAGCCAACCCAGATGATCTTGCGTGTATTAATGCATGCTTTCTTTTAGTGCAGGGGTAGCCAACCCAGATGATCTTGCGTGTATTAATGCATGCTTTCTTTTTAGTGCAGGGGTAGCCAACCCGATGATCTTGCGTGTATTAATGCATGCTTTCTTTTAGTGCAGGGGTAGCCAACCCAGATGATCTTGCGTGTATTAATGCATGCTTTCTTTTAGTGCAGGGGTAGCCAACCCAGATGATCTTGCGTGTATTAATGCATGCTTTCTTTTAGTGCAGGGGTAGCCAACCCAGATGATCTTGCGTGTATTAATGCATGCTTTCTTTTAGTGCAGGGGTAGCCAACCCAGATGATCTTGCGTGTATTAATGCATGCTTTCTTTTTTTAGTGCAGGGGTAGCCAACCCAGATGATCTTGCGTGTATTAATGCATGCTTTCTTTTAGTGCAGGGGTAGCCAACCCAGATGATCTTGCGTGTATTAATGCATGCTTTCTTTTTTAGTGCAGGGGTAGCCAACCCAGATGATCTTGCGTGTATTAATGCATGCTTTCTTTTAGTGCAGGGGTAGCCAACCCAGATGATCTTGCGTGTATTAATGCATGCTTTCTTTTAGTGCAGGGGGGTCGCAACCCAGATGATCAGATGATCTTGCGTGTATTAATGCATGCTTTCTTTTAGTGCAGGGGTAGCCAACCCAGATGATCTTGCGTGTATTAATGCATGCTTTCTTTTTTAGTGCAGGGGTAGCCAACCCAGATGATCTTGCGTGTATTAATGCATGCTTTCTTTTAGTGCAGGGGTAGCCAACCCAGATGATCTTGCGTGTATTAATGCATGCTTTCTTTTAGTGCAGGGGTAGCCAACCCAGATGATCTTGCGTGTATTAATGCATGCTTTCTTTTAGTGCAGGGGTAGCCAACCCAGATGATCTTGCGTGTATTAATGCATGCTTTCTTTTAGTGCAGGGGTAGCCAACCCAGATGATCTTGCGTGTATTAATGCATGCTTTCTTTTAGTGCAGGGGTAGCCAACCCAGATGATCTTGCGTGTATTAATGCATGCTTTCTTTTAGTGCAGGGGTAGCCAACCCAGATGATCTTGCGTGTATTAATGCATGCTTTCTTTTTTAGTGCAGGGGTAGCCAACCCAGATGATCTTGCGTGTATTAATGCATGCTTTCTTTTAGTGCAGGGGTAGCCAACCCAGATGATCTTGCGTGTATTAATGCATGCTTTCTTTTAGTGCAGGGGTAGCCAACCCAGATGATCTTGCGTGTATTAATGCATGCTTTCTTTTTAGTGCAGGGGTAGCCAACCCAGATGATCTTGCGTGTATTAATGCATGCTTTCTTTTAGTGCAGGGGTAGCCAACCCAGATGATCTTGCGTGTATTAATGCATGCTTTCTTTTTTTAGTGCAGGGGTAGCCAACCCAGATGATCTTGCGTGTATTAATGCATGCTTTCTTTTAGTGCAGGGGTAGCCAACCCAGATGATCTTGCGTGTATTAATGCATGCTTTCTTTTTTTAGTGCAGGGGTAGCCAACCCAGATGATCTTGCGTGTATTAATGCATGCTTTCTTTTAGTGCAGGGGTAGCCAACCCAGATGATCTTGCGTGTATTAATGCATGCTTTCTTTTAGTGCAGGGGTAGCCAACCCAGATGATCTTGCGTGTATTAATGCATGCTTTCTTTTAGTGCAGGGGTAGCCAACCCAGATGATCTTGCGTGTATTAATGCATGCTTTCTTTTAGTGCAGGGGTAGCCAACCCAGATGATCTTGCGTGTATTAATGCATGCTTTCTTTTAGTGCAGGGGTAGCCAACCCAGATGATCTTGCGTGTATTAATGCATGCTTTCTTTTAGTGCAGGGGTAGCCAACCCAGATGATCTTGATGATCTTGCGTGTATTAATGCATGCTTTCTTTTAGTGCAGGGGTAGCCAACCCAGATGATGATCTTGCGTGTATTAATGCATGCTTTCTTTTAGTGCAGGGGTAGCCAACCCAGATGATCTTGCGTGTATTAATGCATGCTTTCTTTTTTTAGTGCAGGGGTAGCCAACCCAGATGATCTTGCGTGTATTAATGCATGCTTTCTTTTAGTGCAGGGGTAGCCAACCCAGATGATCTTGCGTGTATTAATGCATGCTTTCTTTTAGTGCAGGGGTCGCCAACCCAGATGATCTTGCGTATTAATGCATGCTAGTGCAGGGGTAAACCCAGATGATCTTGCGTGTATGCTTTCTTTTAGTGCAGGGGTAGCCAACCCAGATGATCTTGCGTGTATTAATGCATGCTTTCTTTTAGTGCAGGGGTAGCCAACCCAGATGATCTTGCGTGTATTAATGCATGCTTTCTTTTAGTGCAGGGGTAGCCAACCCAGATGATCTTGCGTGTATTAATGCATGCTTTCTTTTAGTGCAGGGGTAGCCAACCCAGATGATCTTGCGTGTATTAATGCATGCTTTCTTTTAGTGCAGGGGTAGCCAACCCAGATGATCTTGCGTGTATTAATGCATGCTTTCTTTTTTAGTGCAGGGGTAGCCAACCCAGATGATTTGCGTGTATTAATGCATGCTTTCTTTTAGTGCAGGGGTAGCCAACCCAGATGATCTTGCGTGTATTAATGCATGCTTTCTTTTAGTGCAGGGGTAGCCAACCCAGATGATCTTGCGTGTATTAATGCATGCTTTCTTTTAGTGCAGGGGTAGCCAACCCAGATGATCTTGCGTGTATTAATGCATGCTTTCTTTTTTAGTGCAGGGGTAGCCAACCCAGATGACCTTGCGTGTATTAATGCATGCTTTCTTTTAGTGCAGGGGTAGCCAACCCAGATGATTAATGCATGCTTTTAGTGCGGGGTAGCCAACCCAGATGATCTTGTATTAATGCATGCTTTCTTTTAGTGCAGGGGTAGCCAACCCAGATGATCTTGCGTGTATTAATGCATGCTTTCTTTTAGTGCAGGGGTAGTGCAGGGGTAGCCAACCCAGATGATCTTGCGTGTATTAATGCATGCTTTCTTTTAGTGCAGGGGTAGCCAACCCAGATGATCTTGCGTGTATTAATGCATGCTTTCTTTTAGTGCAGGGGTAGCCAACCCAGATGATCTTGCGTGTATTAATGCATGCTTTCTTTTAGTGCAGGGGTAGCCAACCCAGATGATCTTGCGTGTATTAATGCATGCTTTCTTTTAGTGCAGGGGTAGCCAACCCAGATGATCTTGCGTGTATTAATGAATGCTTTTTCTTTTAGTGCAGGGGTAGCCAACCCAGATGATCTTGCGTGTATTAATGCATGCTTTCTTTTAGTGCAGGGGTCGCCAACCCAGATGATCTTGCGTGTATTAATGCATGCTTTCTTTTTAGTGCAGGGGTAGCCAACCCAGATGACTTTGCGTGTATTAATGCATGCTTTCTTTTAGTGCAGGGGTAGCCAACCCAGATGATCTTGCGTGTATTAATGCATGCTTTCTTTTAGTGCAGGGGTAGCCAACCCAGATGATCTTGCGTGTATTAATGCATGCTTTCTTTTAGTGCAGGGGTAGCCAACCCAGATGATCTTGCGTGTATTAATGCATGCTTTCTTTTAGTGCAGGGGTAGCCAACCCAGATGATCTTGCGTGTATTAATGCATGCTTTCTTTTAGTGCAGGATCTTGGTGTATTAATGCCAGTGCACCCAGATGATCTTGCGTGTATTAATGCATGCTTTCTTTTAGTGCAGGGGTAATGCCAACCCAGATGATCTTGCGTGTATTAATGCATGCTTTCTTTTAGTGCAGGGGTAGCCAACCCAGATGATCTTGCGTGTATTAATGCATGCTTTCTTTTAGTGCAGGGGTCGCCAACCCAGATGACCTTGCGTGTATTAATGCATGCTTTCTTTTAGTGCAGGGGTAGCCAACCCAGATGATCTTGCGTGTATTAATGCATGCTTTCTTTTAGTGCAGGGGTAGCCAACCCAGATGATCTTGCGTGTATTAATGCATGCTTTCTTTTAGTGCAGGGGTAGCCAACCCAGATGATCTTGCGTGTATTAATGCATGCTTTCTTTTAGTGCAGGGGTAGCCAACCCAGATGATCTTGCGTGTATTAATGCATGCTTTCTTTTTAGTGCAGGGGTAGCCAACCCAGATGATCTTGCGTGTATTAATGCATGCTTTCTTTTAGTGCAGGGGTAGCCAACCCAGATGATCTTGCGTGTATTAATGCATGCTTTCTTTTAGTGCAGGGGTAGCCAACCCAGATGATCTTGCGTGTATTAATGCATGCTTTCTTTTAGTGCAGGGGTAGCCAACCCAGATGATCTTGCGTGTATTAATGCATGCTTTCTTTTAGTGCAGGGGTAGCCAACCCAGATGATCTTGCGTGTATTAATGCATGCTTTCTTTTAGTGCAGGGGTAACCCAGATGATCTTGCGTGTATTAATGCATGCTTTCTTTTAGTGCAGGGGTAGCCAACCAGATGATCTTGCGTGTATTAATGCATGCTTTCTTTTAGTGCAGGGGTAGCCAACCCAGATGATCTTGCGTGTATTAATGCATGCTTTCTTTTAGTGCAGGGGTAGCCAACCCAGATGATCTTGCGTGTATTAATGCATGCTTTCTTTTAGTGCAGGGGTAGCCAACCCAGATGATCTTGCGTGTATTAATGCATGCTTTCTTTTAGTGCAGGGGTAGCCAACCCAGATGATCTTGCGTGTATTAATGTGCTTTTAGTGGGGGGTAGCCAACCCAGATGATCTTGCGTGTATTAATGCATGCTTTCTTTTAGTGCAGGGGTAGCCAACCCAGATGATCTTGCGTGTATTAATGCATGCTTTCTTTTAGTGCGGGGTAGCCAACCCAAATGATCTTGCGTGTATTAATGCATGCTTTCTTTTAGTGCAGGGGTAGCCAACCCAGATGATCTTGCGTGTATTAATGCATGCTTTCTTTTAGTGCAGGGGTAGCCAACCCAGATGATTTGCTTTTAATGCATGCTTTCTTTTGCAGGGGGTAGCCAACCCAGATGATCTTGCGTGTATTAATGCATGCTTTCTTTTTTAGTGCAGGGGTAGCCAACCCAGATGATCTTGCGTGTATTAATGCATGCTTTCTTTTAGTGCAGGGGTAGCCAACCCAGATGATCTTGCGTGTATTAATGCATGCTTTCTTTTAGTGCAGGGGTAGCCAACCCAGATGATCTTGCGTGTATTAATGCATGCTTTCTTTTAGTGCAGGGGTAGCCAACCCAGATGACCTTGCGTGTATTAATGCATGCTTTCTTTTTTTAGTGCAGGGGTAGCCAACCCAGATGATCTTGCGTGTATTAATGCATGCTTTCTTTTAGTGCAGGGGTAGCCAACCCAGATGACCTTGCGTGTATTAATGCATGCTTTCTTTTTTTAGTGCAGGGGTAGCCAACCCAGATGACCTTGCGTGTATTAATGCATGCTTTCTTTTAGTGCAGGGGTAGCCAACCCAGATGACCTTGCGTGTATTAATGCATGCTTTCTTTTAGTGCAGGGGTAGCCAACCCAGATGATCTTGCGTGTATTAATGCATGCTTTCTTTTAGTGCAGGGGTAGCCAACCCAGATGCTTTTTCTTTTAGTGCAGGGGTAGCCAACCCAGATGATCTTGCGTGTATTAATGCATGCTTTCTTTTAGTGCAGGGGTAGCCAACCCAGATGATCTTGCGTGTATTAATGCATGCTTTCTTTTAGTGCAGGGGTAGCCAACCCAGATGATCTTGCGTGTATTAATGCATGCTTTCTTTTAGTGCAGGGGTGCAGATGATCTTGGTGTATTAATGCATGCTTTCTTTTAGTGCAGGGGTAGCCAACCCAGATGATCTTGCGTGTATTAATGCATGCTTTCTTTTTTTAGTGCAGGGGTAGCCAACCCAGATGATCTTGCGTGTATTAATGCATGCTTTCTTTTAGTGCAGGGGTCGCCAACCCAGATGACCTTGCGTGTATTAATGCATGCTTTCTTTTAGTGCAGGGGTAGCCAACCCAGATGACTTGCGTGTATTAATGCATGCTTTCTTTTAGTGCAGGGGTAGCCAACCCAGATGACCTTGCGTGTATTAATGCATGCTTTCTTTTAGTGCAGGGGTAGCCAACCCAGATGATCTTGCGTGTATTAATGCATGCTTTCTTTTAGTGCAGGGGTAGCCAACCCAGATGATCTTGCGTGTATTAATGCATGCTTTCTTTTAGTGCAGGGGTAGCCAACCCAGATGATCTTGCGTGTATTAATGCATGCTTTCTTTTAGTGCAGGGGTAGCCAACCCAGATGATCTTGCGTGTATTAATGCATGCTTTCTTTTGATCTTGTGCATGGGGGGGTAGCCAACCCAGATGATCTTGCGTGTATTAATGCATGCTTTCTTTTAGTGCAGGGGTAGCCAACCCAGATGATCTTGCGTGTATTAATGCATGCTTTCTTTTAGTGCTTTTAGTGCAGGGGTGCCAACCCAGATGATCTTGCGTGTATTAATGCATGCTTTCTTTTAGTGCAATGGGGTAGCCAACCCAGATGACCTTGCGTGTATTAATGCATGCTTTCTTTTAGTGCAGGGGTAGCCAACCCAGATGATCTTGCGTGTATTAATGCATGCTTTCTTTTAGTGCAGGGGTAGCCAACCCAGATGACCTTGCGTGTATTAATGCATGCTTTCTTTTAGTGCTTGATCTTGCGTGTATTAATGCATGCTTTCTTTTTAGTGCAGGGGTAGCCAACCCAGATGATCTTGCGTGTATTAATGCATGCTTTCTTTTAGTGCAGGGGTAGCCAACCCAGATGATCTTGCGTGTATTAATGCATGCTTTCTTTTAGTGCAGGGGTAGCCAACCCAGATGATCTTGCGTGTATTAATGCATGCTTTCTTTTAGTGCAGGGGTAGCCAACCCAGATGATCTTGCGTGTATTAATGCATGCTTTCTTTTAGTGCAGGGGTGCCAACCCAGATGATCTTGCGTGTATTAATGCATGCTTTTTTTTAGTGCAGAAACTGACTGACCGAAACTGGATTCCGAACCACTACAAGCATCCATGGCACCACCGGGACTCGAACCCGAAACCTCTGGCACCGAGCGCTAGACACTCGGCCATTCAGGCCCAATCCATATATTTTTTTTCTTTCTAATGCAGCTTGAAAACACTTAGACAGCTTGGACTAGTATGCCTGAAGGCAAGAGCTGCACAGACGTTACTCACTTTGCATTACCCAGAAGGCGCGTGTAACTTGAAGATAAGCTACGGACGCGGAGTAACAATGCCCCCGCAACGGTCTACGATCCTATTAGACCGGGACCTACTGTTTAAAGTTAATTTCGAACCACTACAAACATCCATGGTACCACCGGGACTCGAACCCGAAACCTGTGGCACCGAGCGCCAGACACTCGGCCATTCAGGCCCAATCCATATTGTTGAGCCAGTTAAAATTTTATTTAATATAAAACGCGCCAGAAAATTGCTATGTGAGGGAAAAATTCACAACTATAAAAATTCAATTAAGACGTTGAGGAAACTATTCTTACCATCTTCATATTTCGTTGAATATGAATTACTACTGTGCCCAAAAAGTAAAAACAATTTTCAATTTAAATGTCCCGGGCTTATGGTTTTTCAATTTTGTTTTCTTTTTTAGGTTGCTGGCACTGTCCGTGACATTTGACATTTGTGTGAAATTTCACATCAAAATATTCATTAGTGTTTTAGTTACGCTGGGCTTTGTGAGACGCTAAAACTGATTCCGGCGATTTTTTAAATGTCTGAATTCATTGAGCAAAGAACTTACATTTAGCCTTTGTTTTACTCACAATTAAATTTTTGTAAGAACTATAGTTCCAGTCCTCCGTATCGGGACCTCATTTAAATATTATAGTTTAAAAACACTAAAAAACCTTCTTTTAGAGTTAATCAAACTAAAAAATAAATAAATTAATAGTTTAAAAAAACTAAAAAACACGCTTTTAGAGTTAATTAAAGTAAAAAGTAAAAAAATAAATTAATAGTTTAAAAGAACTAAAAAACACGCTTTTAGAGTTAATCAAACTAAAAAGTAAAAAGTAATTGTTAATATAAGAACAAAATGACTGACGAGAAAATGAATGTCACTGTTCTAAAAGCGTGGGGTGCTTTGTATGACATTTTTAAACTAACTCTGCATTTCGAAATGAAACTAGTGAAAAATTATAGCGATTGATATCGAGCACCCCACGCTTTTAGAACAGTGACATTCATTTTCTCGTCAGTAATTTTATGAATCAGTGCGAAAACGTCTAGAATGCTGCAGATGGTATTCGGTGAGCAAACTATATCGGAAAGAAATGTTTAGAAGTGGTAAAAACAGTTCAAAGAAGGCAGAGAACGCGTTGAAGACGAAGATAGCTCAGATTGACCATCAATTTTAATCGACGAAGCTCACGTCCGAAAAATCAATTTACAATTAGTGATCTTGCTGTGGATGTTGGAACTTTAAAAGAATCTGTGAATTCCATTTAAAAAAAATGTTTTGGGCCTCAAAAGCGTCAAATCTCGATTGGTACCGAAAACACTGAAGTTTTTTAAAAAACATCGTCGTGAGTCAAGTATATGAAACAACGCTTTCGGAATATCAGGACAAGTTGAAATGCATCATAACTGGATGCGAGACTTCGATTTATGCTTACAACCCGGAAACAACCGATCGAGCGAATATCGCGACAAAGGTGAAGAAAGACCGAAAAGAACACGCCAAAGTCGCTTAAAAGTCAAGGTCATGTTGACTGTTTTCTTCGATTGCCGTGGTGTGGTGCATTATGAATTCCTTCCGCCGAGCCAAGCTGCCAGCAAGGACTATTATTTGAGTGTTTGCGTGAAGCTATTGGCAAAAAGAGGCCACATTTATGGAAAAATAACTATTGGTTTTTGCATCACGATAATGCCCCAGCTCACACTGCATTGATTCTTCATGACTTTTTCTCCAAATATCTAACCCATATCGTTACACAACCACCGCATTCACCTGATTTAGCACCGTTCGACTTCTGGCTATTCTCTAAACTCAAAAGACCACACCGGGGACACCATTTTGAATCGATAGAAGAGATTCAACGCTTTGAAGGCCAACCCTGCCAATGACGTTTTAGCATGCATTGAAGATTTGAAAAAAAAAATGCCATATGTGCATTGTGTCCGGAGGAGATTACTTTGAAGGCGATGAAATAGATTTGAAAGAATAAATAAAGAGTTTTTAAAAAAAATAAAAATTGGTTTTACTTTTTGGGCACAGTAGTAAGTACCATAAATGATCTACCACTACATTTGTTATTGCCATCCCTTCATCATTCGTCAGTGGACTGTTCAGAGCATACAATTTTCCAATTACCAATTACTAATTTTAATATATATATATACATGATAATTTTTTTCTTTTAGAATCACAGATGCTTGTATATACCGAATAGTTCGAGTTTGGCTATATCCTGACTTCATCTTTTATCACACAAAAGTTGGCAAAAGATTTAAAGCTAACATTCAAATTGTCAACGGATTCACTAAAAAAGTATTGTTTTATTTTTAATAAACTTTATATAATTCCATTAAAGTATGTCAGAATCATTATACTAGATGTATATAACATCAATCTATACATATATATATACACTATGTGGAAGAAAGTGACGGACACGACACTATAACGACATAAACTCATATTTATTAAATCTCCCTGCCGAGCACCCGCCGGTCCCTGCTGGTGAGAACTGTAGGTCGTCCACTTCGGGGTTTGTTCTGACAGTGTCCCTCAGTCTTGTAGCGACACACAACACGTGCTACAGTTGATTTTGAGCAGTTACGGAGACGGGATATCTCCCTAATTGACACCTTGGCAAGATGCAATCCAACCAACACACCTTTCTCGAACTCAGACAACTCTTCCCGTGGCGGCATCTTGACAAAAAACAACTCTAGTCGACTCCACAGAGTATTTATAGGATATGGCTGACACGTGATACCTATTATTGCGGCATGTGTCAGCTGTATTGTCGCCTTTTCTACTTTTCGAGGGGTGTCCGTCACTTTCTTCCAGATAGTATATATATATATATATATATATATATATATATATATATATATATATAGATAGATATGATATATCTGTGAAATTTTTAATTTAAATACTAATTCAATGAATCAAAAAAGTCTGAATTTCGTGTATTATAAATATCTAGTTTATAGGGGTAAATGCGAGGAATTTATCGTAATATGTTTTAATTTGAAGTTTTACAGGGATTTTCCTGATATTGACATAAAAATTAACTTTAATAAACACGAGCTAGGCTTTAAGCTTTTGCTCCATGAGCAACGAAAAGATTATTTTAAGACTCAAAAAGTACTCTATCGCTTATAGGCTAAATATTTGAGCCCTGCACGTATCTCAGTGGCCGCTGGGGATCATTAGGGCTACTACTACTACTACTACTACTCATCACAGAAAGGAAGTATATGAGAAATATGTATCATATGTGTTATATTTGCATGTGTAGCGTTAAATTATATTTACACGTGTAGCGCGTGTTAATGTCTTAAGTTAATGTCTTGTTAAGTTATATTCTTTGCACGTGTAGCGTTAAATTATATTATTAATGTGTAATGTTAATGTATTAATGTGTAATGTTAAGCCAAATTGGCAATGTTACTGTAGTTCTATGAAAAATAAAGATGGCTGTCATTGTGTTGTAATTTACTTTTTTGTGGCGAATCTGGGATTCCAGTAAAGTAACAGGTGGACAGAACAGTTCATAGGCTGACACACAGATGGCGGTACTAGTATTAAATCCATATGATTTTTGGTTAGCCCTAAACTTCAAAAGACACTTCTATAAATTTGACAGCTGTTGTGCTATTAGTATATGAGTTATAGCATTTTTAGTGAAGTTATAGCATTTTTAGTGTTCTTCACGTGCAGTCCACTCGGCTGACTGTCGATTGGACTCCGGTGTGAAATGATGGAGCCATGTTTCATCCATTGTCCCATATCGACGCAAAAATTCGGGTTTATTAAGATTGAACAGCTCCAAACACTACTTAGAATCATCAATTCGTTATTGTTTTGGGTCGATTGTGAGTTCGCGCGGCACCCACTTTGAACAGAGCTTTCGCATATCCAAATATTTATTCACAATATGTCCAACACGTTCCTTTGATATCTTTAGGGTCTCAGCTATTTCAATCAACTTCACTTTACGGTTATCAGATATTATTTTGTGGACATTTTTGATGTTTTCGTCGGTAACAGCCTCTTCGGGGCATCCACTGGGTACATCGTCCTCGCTGTTGATTTCGCCTCATTTAAACTTAGCAAACCACTTCTCTACGGTTGATTTTCCTGGTGCAAAGTCCGAATAATGTTTATCAAGCCAAGACTTGGCTACAATACTATTTTGTTTCGACAAAAAGCAATGCTTTATTAACACACGAAATTCCTTTTATACATTTTTTCAAACCAACAAAAGTTGCTTCATTGAAAATGCTATAACTCACATACATTATAATAGTGCAACAGCTGTCAAATTGATACACGTGTCTTTTGAAGACTAGGGCTTACTAAAAATCATATGGATTTAATACTAGTAGCGCCACCTATGCGTCAAGCCTACGAGCATGTCAGCCCAACTGTTAAGTGTGATTTGCAATTCGATTATCGAAAGCATAAAGCTTTATTTTGAAAGAGATAACGCAGGAATTGTATGATTGTTAGTAAGTGACTTTTTCTACGTTAAAATATGTATGAAATGTGTTCAAAAACCTGAAACCTAACAGATATCCTGTTATTTAAAAACTTTTTCCCACAGGTCATCACAGAACGGAAAGCGGAAATGTTGCGACGTAAGCGGTTAAACCAACATCAACAAGAACCAACCTCAAATGAAGATATAGTGCACGGAAAAAAACGCAAGGCTTTTCTGGAATTGCTTCTGGAGCAGCATTTCTTGGACCCATCGTTTACGGAAGAAGACATAAAGGACGAAGTTGAGACCTTCATGTTCGCCGTAAGACTTGAGTTTTCCTTCAAGAATGCTACTTCGTTTATGTTCTTTTTTTTAAACTTTTCTTTTCAAATGTAAAGTCTTGTACTCTTCCACAGGGTTATGATACCACAGCAATGGCGCTCAGTTGGACCTTGTACTGCTTAGGACTGTATCCAGAAGTGCAGACATCGGCATTTGAGGAACTGAAGGACATATTTGCGGATGATTTCAATAGAAACATGACGCATGGAGATCTTGCAAAAATGAAATACATTGAATGCGTCATTAAGGTGAAAACATTTTTCTGTTTGGACATTACATATTTTTATATAATATTTTTGTTTCCCCAGATTACTACTTAAACTACTTTATACTACTTGAATATTACATTCTTACTTATTTATATCACCGCCTTCAAAGAAATCCCCTCCTGACACAATGCACTTGTGACAACTGTTTTTCCAATCCTCAATGCATGCTAAAAAGTCATCGGCAGGGATGGCCTTCAAAGCACGCGGCCATTCACGTTGAATCTCTACAATCGACTCAAAACTATGTCACCGGAGTGGTCTTTTGAATTTAGGAAATAGGCAGAAGTCGCACGGTGTGAATACGGTGGTTGTGGAATGATATGGGTTTCATAACGTAGCTGTATTTGTGTAAAGATTCGTATCTATCTATACACATATATCTACACACTATCTATTCGTAACGTATCTTTACACAGATACAGATACGATTCTTTACACGGATACAGATACATTACACAGATCTCGTTACACAGATTCGATACTTTACACTGATACAGATACGTTACGCAGATCTCGTTACTTAGATACGATACTTTGCACAGATACAGATAGGTTAGACAGATACAGATACGTTACCCAGATACAGATACGTTACACAGATCTCGTTACACAGATTCGATACTTTACACTGATACAGATACGTTACGCAGATCTCGTTACTTAGATACGATACTTTGCACAGATACAGATAGGTTAGACAGATACAGATACGTTACCCAGATACAGATACGTTATACAGATCTCGGCACTCAGATACGATACTTTACTCAGATACAGATACGTTACACAGATCTCGTTACATAGATACGATACTTTGCACAGATACAGATAGGTTAAACAGATATCATTTACTGACTTAAAGTCTACCCCGGACTTATGTTTACTCAAGAGCAGCCCACCAATAGGCAATGAGAAGGGACATTACCTGAAGGGGAGACTTTTAAAAGTAACTAAACCACATTTGAGTATGAAATGGGAGGAAAATTTCACCATACAACTTGGCCACTACCGCGAGTCTCTTACAACCGTTTTAACCATCCTCAGAAATTTTGTTTTCGTTTCTGGAAGTAGTGAAATGCAACGTAAGCCACCAGTGGATTCTTACCTTAACCCTCCTTCACTCATTTAAGTTAACATATTTTTTTACTTTTTCTTACACTAGGAAACGCTGCGCCTGTACCCTGTTGCTGCCTTTTTTACAAGAGAATGCACAGAAATCTTCAGTGTCAGTAAGTGTAGCAAAATTTTGGTTTTCGAAGGCTTAATTAATTAATTGATATAAAAATTTGAACTTTCGTAATGCAATTTATGGACTTTATAATATAACAGGTGGACTGAAAAGTTCATAGGCTGACACATAGATGTCACTACCAGTATTAAATCCATATGATTGTTAGTTAGCCCTAACCATCAAAAGACACGTGTATAAATTTGACAGCTGTTGCACTATTAGTATATGAGTTATAGCATTTTTAGTGAAGTTATAGTATTTTTAGTGAAGTTATAGCATTTTTAGTGTTCATCACGAGCATAAAAATTTTTTTAAAGTCAATTCCTACTTATTTTTTTACTATATTGCAGAAAAGTCCTTTACAAATCAAGTTGAAATTTTGATTTTACATCTGGCTCCATCTATTGGTAGATACATGCAACTTAAATCTAAAAAAAAACTATAAATAATTAATTAAATTTACTGAATGAATTCATATTTGAAAAAAACTGTATTAACATCCAGTGTCATCCACTCCAAGTTCAAAAAAATGTATTTGAACTTGAGTGGATGAATAAAAAGTATTTTATTAACGATTGAATATTTGAGCAAGATATATATAGGGAGAGTGTGAACTAATGGAAGGAATTGAAAAAGAAAGGTGTATTAGTTCGCCAGAATGGAAAAAGATCGGCCACTACTGAGGAAGTTCAATCAGTATAAAGAGGGCGCTGCAGTATTTGTTGCCAGATATACTAGATTGCTATGCGTTGGAGTTGGATGCACGCTGCCCTCTGTCTGATTTTTTTTAGTTTAAATTAATATTGTTGTGTAAAGGAAAACGCTGTCATTATTATTATTATTATTATATAATAGTAATAATAATAATAAGTTTTTCTTTAACTATATTTTGTAATTATTGCAAATTTCTTACAACATGAAAAAGAAATTTTTGTTTTCATTAAGATTAATATGTAAATACTACTGTGCCCAAAAGGTAAAACCAATTACTTTTTTTTCAAAAACTCTTTATTTATTCTTCCAAATTGATTTCATCGCCTTGAAAGTAATCCCCTCCGGACACCATGCACCTATGGCAACTTTTTCTCCAATCCTCACTGCATGCTAAAAAGTCATCGGCAAGGATGGCCTTCAAAACGCGCGGCGATTCACGTTGAATCTCTTCAATCGACTCAAAACGGTGTCACTGGAGTGGTCTTTTGAGTTTAGGGAATAGCCAGAAGTGGCACGGTGTGAATACGGTGGTTGTAGAACGATATGGGTTTCATTTTTGACGTCGAAGAATCAATGCAGTGTAAGCTGGCGCATTCAGTGTCTTAATCGAGATTTGACGCGTTTGAGGCTCAAAATGGAATTGTCAGATCCCTTTGAAATTCCAACATCATCAGCAAGGTCTCTAATTGTAAATCGATGGTTTCCAAGCACCAAGTCTTTAATTTTTTGGACGTAAGCTTCGACGGTTGAGGTTGGTGGTCGATAAGAGGGCTCTTCGTCTTCAACGCGTTCTCTGCCTTCTTTGAACTGTTTATACCACTTCCAAACATTTCTTTCCGATATAAGAATGCTCACCGAATGCCTTCAGCAACATTCTATAATTTTGTTTGCGGAAGCAAACGAAATTGAATGCAAGTTCTTTGCTCGATGAATTCAGACATTTCAAAAATCGCCGGAATCAGTTTTAGCGTCTCACAAATTCAGGCGTAACCCAAACACTAGTGAATATTTTGACGTCAAATTTCACACCGATGTCAAGGACAGTGCCAGCAACCTAAGAAAGAAAAAATTGAAATTCCATAATCCCCGGAAATTTAAATTGAAAATTGCCTTACTTTTTGGGCACAATAATATGTTATAATATGTCAAGTTATTGTAAAAAACTGTTTTTATACTTCAGTGGGTCACTCAGTGTATCCTGGCAGTATTTGTTTCATATTCCCAATGGGTCTACATCGTGATCCGGAAGTATTTCCAGAACCAGAGAAATTCAAACCGGAGAGATTTTTTCTGGAAAACTGTAAGGGAAGACATCCGTACGCCTATATTCCATTCTCCGCAGGACCGAGGAATTGCATAGGTAATATACGAAAATGGTGTTATTACAGCGTTTTTGCATACCGTACGTTAGTTATCGCAGGACGTCCGTTAGCTTTTTCTCCCTAGCGCGCATGCTCATAGGAAATTATGTTTCCTATGCGCGCTGGGGAAAAAAGCTAACGGACGTCCTACGGTAACTAACGTACGGCATGCAAAAACTCTCTATTCTCTTTTATATTTATCCGTAAGAGTACGAGTATTAATATTATGTTGTTAACATTATGGGTATTAATATTATATTGTTAACATTATGGATATTAACATTATGTTAACATTATGAGTATTAACATTATTCAATAACAAATGTTATTTTTTGAAAGAGAAGTTTTTCGTTTCCTTGATCAACTTTTTTTCATGTCCTTGACCTTTTCGTGTTCAATGATTCTTATTGGTTAATTTTTTTTAAAAATTTCTCTCACAAGCTATTCTCATTGGTTAATTTAAAATCTTCTGAGTGCTATTTTAATAAATAATTTTCAAGTGTTTTTTTTAATAAAATTGTCTGTAAATTCTATAGTTATTATTAATATTTTTTTATTGAAATTCTTTCTTGCACTTTTAAATCGTTTACGATGCTATAGATTATTATTTCATATTTAATGTTTTCTTTATTTTCATTTTTGAGCGATAATTAGAAATAAATCCATATTCAATTAATCCATGCAATACATGAAGAAGTTATGCTGTTGTTGTAGCTAATCTTCAGTGTATTGTAATGCAATACGGATACCTCATGAGTAGTCTACTTATGGGTATGGAGGGAAAGGGAAGGGGCAGCTTTTGTTGGGATGGAGAACTCGTAGGTAGAAGTCTGACTTCGTTACGTGTCGCTGAAGAAGAAGGGTAGTGTCCGGACGCATTGTAGATGAATGCCTTCAATTGGAGGATATCACCCGTATGGATTGGCCAGCATACTCACCAGACTTGAATCCAATAGAGCATGTGTGGGATATGCTTGGCCGACGAATTGCAGCCCGTAAACCCCCTCCTACATGTCACCGGGTTGAGTTTAGGAGGGAACTGCTTAGTATTTGCTTATTGTGTGGGATCCGGTAACTCCCAATAAATAATACGGCTAATGAGGCAAGATGCTATACATCCTTCTACCGGCGAACCTGAAAAACTACAATTGAAGACTAATTTTGTATGTTGTTTGCTATTGACTGTGCTAACTTTGATGTACTTTATGTATCTTTTATTTTTATATTTTTATTTGTAAATTCCTTTTATTTTATTTTTATTTTAGCTTAACAATTTTTAATTTTAAGTTTACTTTTTATTTTTTTGGGCATCGCCTATGGATACCGATTGTACCGATAGCTTTAGTTTTTTAGATCTCTTGCTTTAATTGTTCTCCAGAAAGAGATGTCTTTCTTAAATTTACTTGTTTTGTTTTATTTTCTTTTATTTTTATTCATTAATTGAAGCAACTTCAATTTATAGTGCTAATGTTTTAACTAAATTAAGATGTGGAGGTTTTCGTGGTTCTTAAAACCACCTTGGAACTCCGTAACCGGTACGCCCGTTGCCCATGCTAAACGTCATAAACGCCATCGAGTCTCTTCGTTTTCTGATACAGTGTATATAACAAAGTAGCAGATAAGCAGTGTTGTGGATGCTTATATTACATGCAGTTAGTGTTTTATAATAATGAGAACAACCTGTCGCTGAAATCTGATAGCAGATAATCCGTGTCATGAATAATGTGACCTCCTGAAATTAGCTTTCTCCACAGGTCAAAACACAGATGGGATATGAATTACGCCATAAGTTGTTGCATCGTGATTGGTGATGGACCATTGGCTGAGGATGTGTCGAATCCAGTAAGAAATGAGGGAAGCCGACCCCTCTTTGGCGGATTTTCTTAAAGGGAGATTTTTGGAGAAGAAGTTTTTCGGCGACGAGTAGGCAAAGAGTATTGTTTATCTCTTTTTCTGTAAAATGACTGCATATCCCGGAGATTCCTCTTGTTTACGAAGGGACTTCCTTTTGGTTTCGTGTATCACACCTTGGGATAATTAAGGTCTGCATCAGACCGGTGAAATAGATTCGCCGTGCATTCGAGAATTCTTCAAATCTCAGTCCTTGGAGAAAACTACACTTACGAATCAAAGTTAATTCTTTCTTTCTTTTTATAAATAATAATTTGTAATAAATAGAGTTCTGTATATACACAGTCCAGTCACATTAATGTGACCACCTGTCAAAAGCCAGCATAACCACCTTTGGCAGAGCGGACCGCTGCGAGACGTGCAGGAAGAGAGTCAATTAGGTTTCTGAAGCTGTTCACTGGGATGTCGAGCCAAGCCGACTCTAGTGCCGTGGTAATTCTACATAAACAATCGAAAAGTCGAAACATGTAGTAGCCGAAAGTAGGTGGTGGTCACATTAATGTGACTGGACTGTGTATATATACATAATGCTTGTAAATAAAAATTAAAGCGTTCCCATGAATTTGAAAGTGGTCCTCTTCTTGAAGCCGTTTAGGTCTAGTATAGGCTAAGGCGTTACAATATTCATCTCCCTCCTCCAGCAAATTCAATAAACATAATCCTTTTCAGGTCAGAAATTATATACCTATACCAATCATATCTGACTTACACCATACGTATTTGATCTATACCATTCATATTTAAACCTATACCATTCATATTAGACTAATACTTTTCATGTCAAAATTGTCTTACAGGTTATCAAGGATAAGAAAGCGGAAATAATAGCTAATATGAAAATTGAATATATATATATTGCTCGTAAATAAAGATTAAAGTGTTCCCATGATCCTGAAAGTGGCTTTTCTCTTGAAGCCGTTTAGGTCTAGTATAGGCTGATATGTTACAATATTCATCTCCTTCCTCCAGCAAATTCAATAAATATAATCCTTTTCAGGTCAGAAATTATATACCTATACCAATCATATTTGACATACACCATACATATTTGATTTATACCATTCATATTTAAACCTATACCATTCATATTAGGCTAATACTTTTCATGTCAAAATTGTCTTACAGGTTATCAAGGATAAGAAAGCGGAAATAATAGCTAATATGAAAATTGAATATATATATATTGCTCGTAAATAAAGATTAAAGTGCTCCCATGATCCTGAAAGTGGCTTTTCTCTTGAAGCCGTTTAGGTCTAGTATAGGCTGAGTTGTTACAATATTCAGAAAATTCAATAAATGTAATCCTTTTCAGGTCAGAAGTTCGCCATGATGGAGTTGAAGACCGTGATCGCTAACGTGTTGAGGCATTTCCGCATCACATCCTTGGATCCCAGGGACAGGGTGCATGTCAACTCCACTGTGGTTCTGCGAAACGTCACGCCTGTGCGCCTGCGCATTGAACCTCGGCAGCAGTGAATTGGGAAGGATGCTTACGAACAATGATGCTTATGAACCGATGATAATACTTATCAATGCTGGCTTACCACGATGATGCTTATAAGCCAGTTTTTTAAATTTTAAATATTTATGTCCATTTAGATATTGTTTTTATGAATTGATTTTATTTAGAACTCCTCCTTCGTGCCTACATTGAATGTTTTACGAATTTTACGGGGCTGAAAGCTAGTATGACAGTACCAACTTTTAAGAATTTTTCTGAAATAAAACTTAATTTCTTTAATTAAAAAGGAATTTTTTATCAAAAGAATATAAACACAATTTATGAGATACATAAATTGGATAATTTATAATTAATATTCAGATAATTTTTATTATTTCGACATACATTCACATTTGTATTTCAAAGATAAAGTAGACATGTAATAAATTTGGGGGAAAAGGAATCTATTGAAAGGCAATTGTTAAACATTTTAGATTAGGACCTACATTGAATGATTTATAAATTAAAGCTAGTATAACTGTACCAACGTCCAACAATTTTTCTGAAGCAAAAGCTTAATTATTTTAGTTAAAAAATAATAATACAATTTATGTCTAAGATATACTTTTATTTAGTAAGGCATGCATTCGCATTCGCATTTAATAGATAAATTAGACCTGCATTAAATTTAAGAATATTTTATTTGATAAGAAATCATCTGAAACTAGTATAACTGTACCAACGTCCAACAATTTTTCTGAAGCAAAAGCTTAATTATTCCAGTTTAAAAAATAATAATACGATTTATGTCTAAGATATACTTTTATTTAGTAAGGTATGCATCCGCATTTGTATTTCATAGATAAATTAGACGTGCATTAAATTTAAGAAAATTTGATTTGATAAGAAATCATCTGAAAGCTAGTATAACTGTACCAACGTCCAACAATTTTTCTGAAGCAAAAGCTTAATTATTTTAGTTAAAAAATAATAATACAATTTATGTCTAAGATATACTTTTATTTAGTAAGGTATGCATCCGCATTTGTATTTCATAGATAAATTAGACGTGCATTAAATTTAAGAAAATTTGATTTGATAAGAAATCATCTGAAAGCTAGTATAACTGTACCAACGTACAACAATTTTTCTGAAGCAAAAGCTTAATTATTTTAGTTAAAAAATAATAATACAATTTATGTCTAAGATATACTTTTATTTAGTAAGGTATGCATCCGCATTTGTATTTCATAGATAAATTAGACGTGCATTAAATTTAAGAAAATTTGATTTGATAAGAAATCATCTGAAAGCTAGTATAACTGTACCAACGTACAACAATTTTTTTTAGTTAAAAAAATAATAATACTGAAGCAAAAGCTTAATTATTTTAGTTAAAAAATAATAATACAATTTATGTCTAAGATATACTTTTATTTAGTAAGGTATGCATCCGCATTTGTATTTCATAGATAAATTAGACGTGCATTAAATTTAAGAAAATTTGATTTGATAAGAAATCATCTGAAAGCTAGTATAACTGTACCAACGTACAACAATTTTTCTGAAGCAAAAGCTTAATTATTTTAGTTAAAAAATAATAATACAATTTATGTCTAAGATATACTTTTATTTAGTAAGGTATGCATCCGCATTTGAATTTCATAGATAAATTAGACGTGCATTAAATTTAAGAAAATTTGATTTGATAGAAATCATCTGAAAGGCAGTTGTATAAATTTTCTCCTACTATAATTTTATCAGTTCTGAAATTCGCGCATATTTGTTTCCCCTCAAGTTGAGAACCAATGAAAAATTACTTTCCAAAAAATGAAATATATTTTTTAAAAATTTACAATTCAACATTTTCTAAGTATCTGATGTCTCTTTTCAAATTAGATATAAATAATCTTAATATACTATTGCAAATAACTATTTCTTCAGAATTACTTCCTAATGGCAAATTAATTTCTCAAAAATGAGATATATTTTTAAAAAAATTTTGTCTAATGTTTAATTAAATCTAATGTCTATTAATAATAATATAGATAGAAAGATAATATATGTTTAATTAAATCTAATATCACTTTTCATATTAGACATAAATATTCTTAATATACAATTGCGAATTATTATTTCTCATCTACTTCTTAATGCGAAATTATTTTCCAAAATATGAAATGTATTTAAAAAATTTACAATTCCACATTTTCTAAATATCTAATGTCTCTTTTCATATTAGATATAAATAATCTTAATATACAATTGCAAATAACTGTTTTTGCAAAACTACTTCCTAATGCGAAATTAATTTCTTAAAAATGAAAAATATTTTTTTTAAAAAACTATGTCTAATGTCTAATTAAATCTAATGTCTCTTTTTATATTAGACATAAATAATCTTAATATACTATTGCAAATAATTGTTAATAAAAAAACACATAGATATAAATGTCATTTATTATGAATACGTTGAATTCTATCCTTGAACGATGCGATTATATCAGCCAGTTATTAAATATTTTTTATTTCTAGTAAGTAAAAATGATGTTAAACACATTAATTTTTTACGTTAATTTCCTGCTGTTATACACGTTAATTTTTAACATTAATTTCATGCTGTTAAACACATTAATTTTTACCGTCAATCTTAACATTAATTTCATGCTGTTAAACACATTAATTTTTAACATTAATCTTAATTTTTATTTCATTCTGTTGAACACATTAATTTCATGCTGATAACCACGTTAATTTTTAACATTAATTTCATGTTGTTAAACACATTCATTTAAACATTAATTTCATGTTGTTTTACACATTAATTTCATGCTGTTAAACACATTCATTTAAACATTAATTTCATGTTGTTTAACACTGTAATTTCATGCTGTTAAACACATTAATTTCTACCGTTAATCTTAACATTAATTTTATGCAGTTAATCACATTAATTTTTAACACTAATCTTAATTTTAATTTCATGCTGTTGAACACATTAATTTCCTGTCGTTACACACATTAATGCTTAACGTTAGTTTCATACTGTTAAACACATTAATTTTTAACGCTAATATTAACATTAATTTCATGTTGTTAAACACATTAGTTTTTAACGTTAATCTTAACTTTAATTTCATGCTTTTAAACACATTAATTTTTATTAATCTTAAGTTTAATTACATGCTGTTAAATACATTCATTTTTAACATTAATTGCATGCTGTTAAACACATAAACATTAATTTTAACATTAATTGCATGCTGTTAAACACATGAACATTAATTTTAACATTAATTACATGCTGTTAAACACATTAATTTTAAACATTAATGTCCTGTTATTACACACATTAATTTTAACATTAATGTCCTGTTATTACGCATATCAATTTCAACATTAATTTCATGCCGTTAAACACATTAATCTTAACATTAATTTCATGCTGTTAAACACATTAATTTTAACATTAGTTTCATGCCGTTAAACGCATTAATCTTAACATTAACTTCATGTCGTTAAACACATTAATCTTAACATTAATTTCATGCCGTTAAACACATTAATCTTAACATTAATTACATTCTGTTAAACACATTAATTTTAATATTAATTTCATGCTAATAAACACATTAATATAGCTTGCTAATCCATATGTAAGGAATATCCAGCAGGCCTCGTGGCCGAACTTTTTTTTCCTTCTAGTTTCTCGGTTTTTGGTGTGCTGGTTGAAGTTTAGAGATATCTGATTTATAATTATCATCAGCTAACGAAAGGGAAGGTTATAAATAATCTTAATCTTGTAGATTTAATTCACTGCAGAATAATGAACAGAAATCCAACTCTGAGTGGAAAATCGCTGTTCATTTAATCTTTTCCAATCATCACATGAGTTAACGTGAATGAATCCGAATTTAATTTTTATTTACAATTGCAGTATTTTCATGCTCCATTGAAGAAATAAATTACAAAGCACCCATCATGAATTAAGATTCACAAAAAATTTAAAATGTGTTTTTTTACTGCGAGTAATCTTGTTTGTTTATCACAACAGTTCTTAATTTATAGATGTTCTTTATTAATTTTTTTATTCAGTTATCTGTTTATACATATAAAGTGAGATATTTGTTTGCGTGTTTGCAAACATGTGTATGATTTGTATTTTATATTATTTTAAAGCAATAAAATTTCGAGGTTTTTTGTGACATTCATTTTCTCGTGAGTAATTTTATTCTTATGTTAACAATTATTTTTTACTTTTTAGTTTGATTAACTCTAAAAGCGTGTTTTTTAGTTCTTTTAAACTAAAAAGCATTTATTATTTTTAAAAAAACAAAAATTTATTATTTTTTAAATATATTTATTACAAAACTATAATTTATTTTTTTACTTTTTAGTTGATTAACTCTAAAAGCGTGTTTTTTAGTTCTTTTAAACTATAACTTATTTTTTTACTTTTTAGTTTGATTAACCCTAAAAGCGTGTTTTTTAATTGTTTTAAACTATAATTTATTTTTTTACTTTTTTAGTTTGATTAACTCTAAAAGCGTGTTTTTTAGTTATTTTAAACTATAATTTATTTTTACTTTTTAGTTTGATTAACTCTAAAAGCGTGTTTTTTAGTTCTTTTAAACTATATATATTTTTTTTTACTTTTTAGTTTGATTAACTCTAAAAGCTTTTTTTTAAGTTCTTTTAAACTATAATTTATTTTTTTACTTTTTAGTTTGATTAACTCTAAAAGCGTGTTTTTTAGTTATTTTAAACTATAATTTATTTTTTTACTTTTTAGTTTGATTAACTCTAAAAGCGTGTTTTTAGTTCTTTTAAACTATATATATATTTTTTTTACTTTTTAGTTTGATTAACTCTAAAAGCGTGTTTTTAGTTTTTTTAACCTATAATTTATTCTTTTACTTTTTAGTTTGATTAACTCTAAAAGTGTGTTTTTTAGTTCTTTTAAACTATAATTTATTTTTTTTACTTTTTAATTTAATTAACTCTAAAAGCGTGTTTTTTAGTTCTTTTAAATTATAATTTATTTTTGTACTTTTTAGTTTGATTAACTCTAAAAGCGTGTTTTTTAGTTCTTTTAAATTATAATTTATTTTTGTACTTTTTAGTTTGATTAACTCTAAAAGCGTGTTTTTTAGTTTTTTTAAAATTTTAATTTAATTTGGATTCTTATGGGTTAATATCTGGATTCGTTTCCATGTTTACGTGAAATTTCTTATCGACATATAAACAGATAAAAAGTTTTTTAGGTTTTAAATGAAACAGATAAAAAAAATCACATTTACGGTTATGCGATGTAAAAAAATTCAAACTTTTTGAGAATAAATTTGGATTATACTTATGGATTCAAAGATTTGTAATGTTCCACTAGACCAGGGGTCTCCAAACTTTGCAGCCTTCGGGTCATACTGTTTACTCCAGTAAGTACCGAGGGCCAAAACCGTTTTAATTTTTCTGCCATTATCTATATTTTGACTGGTCGCCGAGTACGCGCTCTGAGCGAGCATACGCTTGCTAAATTCGCTTCATTCCCCAAAATAAAGTACACAAAGAATGTTTATAGATCTAAGTTAACCGATGAGCATCTTAAATCTCTTTTAATAATTGGTACAAGTAAAATTGATCCACTATTGGAAGTGAAAAATTACAATTACATAAATCTCATTAGTATTTTTTTACAAGCGGATACCCCCCTGTTTCATTCGCATTAATTTAACTTTTCCGTTCCTGAGGGATTTTCAGGATAAAAATCATCATATGTTTGATTCAGGATATATACATTCCAAACATCGACATACATACATATGCGATACTCTTTATTCCAACATAACTACCGAGGGTAACTGAGGGATGTTCACTAGTTTATAATGTTAGTGGGATTCATTTCAATTACTTGTTATGCTTAAGCTAAATTTTCTGCTTATTATGTTTGTCATTAAGCTTTACCTAGCAAGTCAATAAAACCGAGTTATTATCATTCTGTGTTTTTTTATCCAACTTATTACAGCAACAATAAGCTATTTGCTGTCGCAGGCCGGATTGATGACACTGGCGGGCCGGATTTGGCCCGCGGGCCGTAATTTGGAGACCCCTGCACTAGACGATTCAAGGATATAATATTCCTTCGTTTAATTTATTTTAAGGAAGAATCAATTTATTTTTTTGATTAGAAAATAGTTATAAGGATGCCAAATTTTATTATTAAACATTACAATTATTTTGGGTTAAATAAGTGGGTGGCATGTTGCACTTATGTAGACTACGAACAAGGGCATCATATGGCGATTAAGACAGGGCATTGACTTCCTGAAGGACTTTCAGGGAAAAATATATCCATTTACGTATTGTATGGGAGAACACTTAGAACACATTTTACACCAGCAGTGTTGCAGTCGATGAGACGTTCTTATATGCATTATCCCAATCACCATCCATTCACATCGTTTCTTCTTCTTCTTCTTCGCCTATCCCCAAAGTCCAGCGGGCTAGACTAGGTCCATGAATCCAAATACCCGAAGAAAGTCCAAGACCATCAACGGACTGTCAAGGAGATCCTGACATCTGAGCCCCAGGCACGCCAAGATGTGAGATGGTAAAGCCTGCTCAGAGGAGCACTTGGTGCAAGTGTCGAAAGTTTTCAAACCATCTGAGAAAGTCATAGTTCTGAGGTGTCCACTGAGCAAACGGGTGATTGCAGTTTGTCCCTGCCTGTCACAATTAAGTGCCAAAGTACCGCCAGGTCGATGGCCCCGATACCACTGGTGCACTGGGGGAGCAGACCATATAGTTTTTCGATTTAACATAGCTTGTGAGTATATCTCTGAGTAGGTAAGGGGCTCAAGTGGAACCAATACCTCACTAGCACCCGCTTTGGCCAATGCATCTGCCATTTCATTCCCCTCAAGGTCGACATGGGAGGGAATCCACTGTATGTACCTCGTTTCTGAAAGTAACAACTGCATAGGGCGTCTACAGAATATTTAAACTTTAGGCCTCCTGTGGGTGACAGCTGAAAACATTACCACTGGGCCAAGAGTTGGGGTAGCATTTTCCCCACGGGAAGAAATATAGCATTTCTGTTCCCAGGAGAAACAGGAATGCATATTTTTAGCAAGTGCACAATAAGAACTCAAATCTGACAGCAAACAAGCAGCATCATGGATATCTATATTACAAGCAATTATTGTTTTGTACCAATGAGAACACTCTGTCACTCCAATTTGACAGCATATAAGTGTCATGGATAATGAGACTTCATGAAATTAATGATTGTCTGCTAGGTCTTACAGTCACAACATTCACAGTTCGAAACAATTACAGACTCGATATGGACTGTGTGATGAGTTGCTGTATCATGATTGGTGATAGACCATGGGCTGAGAAAGTCTTCGACTTCCTGATTCGACCGAAGCTTCCCTGATAATGTGAATAAAAATATTTTGCATCACATAATAGTAGTTTTTTATATCGAGCGAATATAGTGACAAAGTTGAAACATGACCGGAAAGAGCACTCCAAAGTAGCTCAAAAATCAAGGTTATGTTGATTGTTTTCTTCGATTACCGTGATGTGGTGCGTTATGAATTCCTCCCCCCGGGACAAATTGCTAAAAAAGAATAAATATTTGAGTATTATGCGTCGTTCGCGTGAAGATATTTGCAAAATGAGGTCACACTTATGGAAAGAAAACACTTGGTTTTTGCATCACGATATTGCGCCAGATCACACTACATTGATTTTTCCGCCGAAAATGAAGCTATCGTGTTCACCAGATTTAGCTCCGATAGACTTCTGGATATTCCCTACACTCTAAAGACCACTCTGGGGACACCGTTTTGACACGATTGAAGAGATTCAACGTGAATCGGCGAGCGCTTTAAAGGCCATCCCGGCCAATGAATTTTTAGCATGCTTTGAGGATTGGAAAAAAAGTTGCCATAGGTGCATTGTGTCCGGAGGGGATTATTTGAAGGCGATAAAATAAACTTGAAAGAATAAATAAAGAGTTTTTAAAAAAATTAAAAATTTTCTTACTTTTTGCGCACAGTAATTTATATGTCCATATATAAAAATAAATTAGTTCTAATAGGGCTTATAATATTATTATCTCGTGAACTCAAATGTTTGTCATCATCATCATCTGAAATCTCGTCATCATCATCACCATCAGTGGCGCAACAGCCCCATGCTGGGCGAAGGGCGTCTGTCTGCCGGCAGATTTCGAGACAGGAGATGCTTTCTTTTTACGGGGTAGGGCTGTCATCACTAAAGTCAATGCTCTATAGCCGTATTAGACAGATCTATGGTTTAAAGTGAATTCCAAACGACTACAAATAAACATGGCATCGCCCAGACTCCAACCCGAAACCTGTGGCATCGGGCACCAGATGTGCATTATCTACTAATGAAAAATTAAAAAAATAACGGTAAATGATAAAAAATAATTTGCAATTATATCATTTCTCATTCAAAATACTTTTTAGACAACTTTGAAATCAATAATTTGAAAAGGCAATTTAAGAATAAAAAAGTTTTTATTTATTTAAAAATTAATAAAAAAGTTTTATGTGAATTTTGACTTCACTTCAAGTAAAAGTTTAATGTTGTAGATATTATTATTATATTTATGTATAATATTATATATAATTATATATATATATATATATATACATAATATTAGCATATTTTCAAAGATACTTTATAATATTACTATTCATAACTTCAAACATTGAATTCTAGTTAAGGTATTGAATTGTAGTTCATGCAGGCATTTATTGCAAAAAAAAACAGCCCAAGACGAAATACGCAACGAAGTCCTAAAATGAGAACGACATAATCAATGCACTAAAGACTGCAGAATTTTTATTCTTTTAAATTTAAAATTGTTTTCTACCAATTCTTCCATTTTCTTAATTACTTTTTTAACGAGATTAGTATTTATTAGAAATATATAAAAGTGGCAAACAAATATCGGTTTCGAATGCTTAAAATCGAACAATACGTTGTTTGTCAGATAACTATGTTATCGTCTGTGATAACTTGTCAATCTTATCTGCAGTAGGAGTTTACTTTTTGATACAAAGTTCGCTGACAAGATTTTATTTTTTACTGGCAGTTCTATAGCTTTATTTTGAGATATGAAACTTGGTGTAGCGTTTAGTCGCAAATTCTTCCACCTACTTCAATCGATTATTTCTGCTGCAATCGTATTCTATATGGCTAGTAATAATAACTCTGAGAGAAAAGGATTTACCATAACGTGGATTGTAGAAAACTTTCAATATTCTACACTGAAATATGGAGACTTTTTGAGAAGTCCAACATTCATTGTCGATACGATGGAAAAAACAAAGTGGCGTTTAGTTGCCTTTCCTAGATATTATGACATAGAAGATGGCTTTTCAGTTGGTCTCGAGAGAATGTCAGACTGCAAAGGTCCTCCCAGCATTAAAATAGATAGTGACTGTGCATTATTAACAGCAGATGGTTCTGTTGCAGAAGAATACAATGTAAGAGAACAGGAAGTTTCTAAAAATCATAAAGTCCACTTAAAATATTTTAATCTGAACAATGGAAGTCCTGAAACATTTCTCCCAAATGGTAAGTTAATAATCCGCTGCAAAATGTGGAAATTTTCCGGAGAAATTAACAATGATGGATATTGCATGGCAAGGACACATATAGGAGTTGAAAAAAAATCTTCCATTTGGTCTATCAGGAATTTTAGCACTTTAAAAAAAGGAAAGGAACTCACGTACAGGATTAACTCAACGCACAACGACAAGTCAATTGCCACGCTGAAATTCTCTGTGTCTGAGGAAGACGAAAGGCTTCAAGTCAGATTCATTACATCAGACACTGGAGTCGAAACAAGGATTTTCTCAATTAAATTATCTATTCTAGATATAAACGGCGAAGCTGTAACGTGTGGTGAATCAGAACCTGTGTTTAGACATTTTTTAAAAGGACCAGAATATTCATTTACCTTAGCAAAAAAAGATATAATGAGAAAGAAAAGTCAGTGTTTCCCAGATGATGTGTTGAGCTTGCTATATCAGTGCTACTTTTCGACCAGATTAGTTTATGAAGAAATCGAAAATACCAACTACGGATGGATTCCACCCCAAACAGCAAATGCATGCCTTCCCGATCTGAAACAGGCGGGAAATACAGCAACAGCAAATACAAGTGCTCCTTCCGTACTGAAAAGAAATATTGAATTGATGTTACAGGAAAACGTTTTATGCGATGTAAAGCTCCGAACCGAAACCGAAACCTTTCCTGCACACTGGTTCATCTTGAGTGCTCAATCTCCGGTGTTCAGGGCCATGTTTCAGAGTGACATGAAAGAGAAAGCTCAAGATTGCATCTATATTGAAGATGTGGACGCAGACACCGTTCGCCGATTGCTTCTGTACATGTACACCGATGCATGCGAAGATCTCCAGTGGGAGAGTGCGTCGCGGTTGTACGCTGCAGCAGACAAGTATCAAATCCTCAGCCTGAAGGACGAATGCTCATCTTTCCTGAAGGACAACTTAGATGCTGCAAATGCATGCGATGCCCTGATGATAGCTGATTTGCACCACGACGAACGTTTGAAGTCGGCTACATCAGAATTTATCTTGAAACACGACAAAGAAATATTCAATTCCGACGAGTGGAAAGGCGTCATAAAAACTAATGGACAATTAGCTGCAGACACTATGTTGCTAAAATTCAATGAAATTTACCGGTAAGTGCGAAAATTATGATGTTTTATCATTTTAATGAAATGCAATTTTTTAAAAACATGTTGTACACAATAAAACAAAGCTGGAAATCATGTTATATTTTTTTTTTATTGAACGACCTAAATTCATTGATCTAAAACGTTCATTCAAGGGCACATATATTAGAGTAAAATTAATGAAAATCTTAAAATTTCTTTTTTAATATAACGAAATTAAATTATATTCATTAAATCTCTATTGTGGTGAATTAAATTTGTTTAGTTCAACTGCATTAGTTTTATTTAGGAAAGTCTTTTACTTTCTGGGAACATTTTATTTGTATAAATATTTTCAACCTCTTAAAAGTTCGTTTTATTTTACTGTTCTAATTATTTGGATCCTAGTCTTGGAAAGTGAATGTGCAGCATGGTTGGCAAGTGCTTTCACAATACACTAAAAATGGCATGTATAAATGATTAACTACGATTTCTATTTTTTAACAATGGAAAATTAAAAGAATGACATTTTTCACGAGTGATGAAATTGCAGAATTAAAATTGTCACTGTATTAAATAAATTTTTATTTAATTCCTAATTATCTCCCTATCAAATTTAACTATGAGAATAAATTATTAGTTATTTCATGTAATTTATTACCAAATGATACAATAAAATGTTTTAATAATTTCTATTTTAAGTATCTGCCTCAATTTGTTTTTTGTAATAATGCAGTGGTGCTCTTTAATTGGAAAAGAAATTCAATTTTTCATTATTTTATAATAAATACCATATTTTTAGCTATCGTAAATAGTTTTGTGTTGGTTTCTAGAGTCATTTGAAGCCGAGATACAGCTGTTCAATCACGAGCAGGTGGCAAAACAGCTGTAAAGCTTATGTAAATCCGTAATACAGATGCAAAGCTAAACAGCATATTGTTAGGTAATTGAATTCATGGATTGAAAATTTTAAACCTAATTTCTATACGCTGTATTTTTCATTGCATCGCTATACAATAACTACCATAACTGTTATAATAATAGTAAGAAACTAATTAAATTGTTATTCCTTCTGTCCAATTCTGATACCATCAAGTGCACGTTTAAAAGGGAATTATTGGCAAATGTAAGTGTGGATTCTACTGCAGGACAAAATTCAGAAGTCTACATAGTCAGAGTCAAAAACAAACCTAGACATCCGCAGTAACCCATACCACACATAAACCTACAGATCCAAATGCCTTCAGAGACTTATACAAGATGAAAAAGAAAACACATAAAAATGAAATAAAACATACGCTAATTTCATGATTTAAAATATTAAAAATATATATTTATTTAATTATATATACAATTTAAATTATTTAAACACATAATGCAATTTATTTTTTTATTAATACATGTGAATTTGTGATAGCGGATAATATATATAGTACAATAAGTCGTAACTGTTATAATAATTGTAAGAATCTCATGAAATTTCAGTTTTTCCTTCTGTGCAATCCTACTAGTAGCAAGTGTGTATTTAAAAGGGAATTATTGGCAAATGCAGCCCTGCACTCTATTGCAGGGCAAATTTCAGAAACCTACAGTCAAAATGGATGCTCACGATATCTGTCATTTGTTTTGCCAACGCTGACAATTTCTTGGTTAACCTAATTATTACGAACTATAACTATATTTCTAATTTCATCCGCTAAGTGGAATCAATTTCGGTGGAATATCAACTCATTTCAAAAGTAAGATAAAAAGGAAGAGAATTTTCAATCAAAGATTTCAGTTACGAGTTTTTGATGCATCAAAAGCAAAACGGAAAATTGCAGAAAGGTGCAATAACCTTGGCTGCAAAATCATTTGAGAACAGCAGATTGACCCTATTCGAAAAAGTGTTTCCGAACAGAATTGTCAAGGTGAATCTTACGATAATATTGATATTTGAAAAACAAAACTGTGGACTTAAATGCAGAGATTGCGGAGAAACACCTGAAAACATTGGCATGTTCATAACAGAACAATCAACATACCAGCAGTTTAGATTAGTTTTTTTTTTCTCTGAACGCTATCAGTTACCTTAAGAAAAGAACTGATAAATTAGTTTCCCAATTGGTTACAATGCAATGAATGCTTTATTTAAAAAAAAATATTCGTGTTTATTTTTTAATTTTAATTTTTGCAATGACTTATAACCTAATTTAATAATAGGCTTAAAAAAATTCCATAAATTATTTAAAAGTTTTTTCTCTGAACGTTGTCAGTTACCTTAAAATAATAAGTACTGATAAATTTGTTTCACAATTGGTAACAAAATAATGAATGTTTTATTTAAAAAAATAGTATTATATATATTTTAATTTTTAATTTTGTCCGTGATTTATAACCTAATTTAATAATAGTCTAAAAAATAATTTCTATAAAAGCTCAATAAAAATTATTTGAAAGTTTTTCTCTGAACGTTGTCAGTTACCTTAAAATAATAAATACTGATAAATTGGTTTTACAAAGTGATGAATGCTTTATATATATAAATATAAATATATTTTTTTTTCAATATACATTTTAATTTCACCTTTGTCGAAGGTTTATAATCTAATTTAACAACAGCCTCCAAATATTCAGAAGACATTATTTAAAAGTTTTTGTTCTAAACATGATCAGTATCTTTATATATTATACCTTAAATGCTGGTCTGATAGACACAATGAAAGTTGACATGTATTTCATTTTATTATGGTGTAAATGCAGTTTCCTGTATATGTCTGAAAACATACATTAAATTTTTTGTCTGCTACCTTATGGGAAAAACAAGAAAATTGAAGTAGCATATCTGAATTGTTTTGCGAAGAAATAAACCATCCATGTTAAAAGCTTTGTCAACTCTCCTTTTTCCATGCCGGCAGATGTATTTTATTTTACTTTATGAAAGGAAATTTCTCTAAATTCGAATTTAAAAAAAAAGATTGTTGTACTTTTTTTACATTAAACGCATTGTTGTCAACATAATTTTAATGCGGTCTTATATACTTTTTAATAATAAATTAATATTTTACCCGTGCCAATAATTTTATTCTAGTTAATATGTACGAAGTGGCAATAGTCTATGTAACATAGTACAAAATATATATTTCATGTAAAATATATTAAAAAAAATAATAATAATAAAAAAAAAACGTTAATTTTTTTTTCTTTCTAATGCAGCTGGCAAACACTTAGACAGCTTGGTCTTTTATGCCTTAAGACAAGCGCTGCACAGACGTTACTCACTTTGCATTACCCAGGGGGCGCATGTAACAAATACTCAATATTTAATTAGAAAAATAATTTCATACCATACACATATATATAATAAATGCCGACATTTTCTTAAAATAAGGTAATTAAAATTCTTTAACATTTTGACTTCGAGTTTTGGTAATAATTATAAAAAGAAATTCATGATTTGCATAAACATTTTCAGACAATATACCCCAAGTCGCTGTACAATAGTTCCCACATGTTTTTTTGTTTCGTCTCTCCTTCTCGCACCCAAATATCAAAGCAGAGTTCATGTTTTATTTGCTTGATAACTAAAGTCTCACATATGCTTAGTAATGGGAATATTTTATTTGATTAGTTAGATTATAAAATTATATATAAATCCTCTTCATTATAAGATGCATTATCTGTAATTTGCGAGTCAAAATCAAATACTAAATTGGTTTATTTTTCATATTCAGAAACTGTAAGCTAATAAAAAATATCGTGGCTAATAAGAGTCTTCAGAAATGCTGTTTTAGTCTATTATTTATTTTAGGAAAATAAAAGAAAAAATATATTTAATAAAAAATAAAAACTGAAATATAAATATGTAAAAGAAACACATTTTTACTAAATGTGAAAACGTGTAATGTTTTCTAATAAATCGTTTCACTAACAATAAAATTCCCACGACAGATATAGAAAAATAAAAAAAAATTATTTATAACAAATATTATTGTAATATTGAGCAAATTAGGTCAGTTGGAAATATAAAATTAATTTTGCAATCAAAGCTATCAATTGGAGGACGTAAACAAATTTATTAGTAGGTTGGTAAAAAATCAAACAGTTTCATTTATAAAATCAAATTTTGATGTTGTCGATATATATTAAAAATTAGACAAATAATTATGCTTCTGCTATAGGGATATTACATTTATTAAAAATATCCTCTTTGTAATATTTAAAAGTGAAGATTGCTTTAACTGAATAAGAATGCATATATTTCCCTTATTACCCTTCGAATGATAGCTAATAATTTAGGGGGGGGGAGTCCCTTATGCAGGTATTTAAGCAAGCAGCAATTACGCGAAATTTTTGTTGTAGTAACCGAATTTTATCGAATTGAATACAATGGAGATAATTTATTCGCAGAAACAATCCAATTGCCGTAAATGCGATTGGATAAAAAGTAGTTCTATTCGAGACTGTTTATATATATATAGAAATTGAGAGCACCCAATAAATTTCAAAGCATCTAAAGAAATAACGCTCTCAGACATAACATAACAATCTTATCGCTCTCAGTCATGTTAGTCGGGGAGCTACAGTTTAAAGTGGATTTCTAACAACTACAAACATCCCTGACTGAAACTCGAAACCTGTGGCACTCAGCCATAAAACGATAGTCTCTCGGCCAACAGGCCCCGCCCTTCATGTACCAATATGATTTAACACTGTTGTGCTATACAATGTGCTGTAAGAAGACGTTTACGGTCGAAAGAAAAGATTAGAAAAAAATGCAGAGAAACTATAGGGTCATAAAATCATTCGATTAAAATGGTTGTGATCCTAATTTTTTAATCACCATTTGAAATACAATGGAAAATAATAATTCTATCACTTTAGGTTTCGATATTTCACGTGATTTTTATTGCCGATTGCTCATTTTTATCTTGTTAGTGATTACTTGGGATATTGAATATGGAAAATTACACTTCTGATGTAGGTACAAAGATCTTTACTACACACCCAAAATAGCATAGACAGTTGATAAAGTACGATTTACATTTCTTGGAAGATGGGAAAACTACATATTTGTGAGCAACAAAATTTTAGAATGATTTTTTTCATCCATTCCTAATCATTTAGAACAGTTTGGACTACGAAAAATAATCTTTATGATTTTCTCATAATTTATTACCAAATGAAACCAGTTAATTTTTTTTTATTTTAAGAATCTGTATACGATGTGTTTTAATCTTTAATAATTTAGTGGCGTTTTGCAATTCCGTGAAATAAATTTTATCTGTTCATGTATCCGTTTACAAATATCAATGCTTAATACAAATGAGTGCCATTTTTATGGTGAGATAATGACTTGAGCAGATTTATTCGCTAAATCAGCGATTTTCAAATGTTTTATCTTTTCTCCTTTATAACACATTCTTTCTGTGAACTTTTTATTTGTTTATGTAATAATAATTTTTACGCTGGAATTTAAATTAGTTAAATTACTCACACAAACAGATTTTGTGTATAGAACTTTTTCACTGGAGTTTCTGTGCTTTTCAAAATATTAGATTATTTAAAAATTCTGGTTATCTTCCTTGGAGTTCATTAGCCACGGCAATAACAAATCTGTATTTGTTTGTTGCTCTTGCACTCATTAGCCTTTATTAATGTCATTTATTGCACACTTTAGGCTATTATACAAGGACCTACAGTTCGACTTCGATTCCGAAACACTCAGAAACATCCATGCCACCGCCAGGATACAAATCTGAAGCCTGTGATATCCAGGGTGCATGGATTGTATGATTCTTGCATGCATTGTTTTATTTTATTTAAATAGATAATTAGGCATATGACCTCAGCGCCAGGATATCCTACATACCTGATCATTTTAAAATTCTCACTTATTTCCGTGTTTATATTGATGGTTCGGCTCCATGTTGGTTCTGATGGTTCGGCTCCATGTTGGTTCTGATGGTTCGGCTGAAAGGGCCATAAGAAATGCTGCAGCTGGAGTTTATTCTACAGAACATTATATTATGCCGTTGGACTTCTCTTTGACAACTTTGATGGGGAAATAACCGTCATTTATTTGACACTAGATAAAATACAGCAGTGTGAAAAAGAAAATATAGCATTTTTTGTTGATTCCAGGGCGGTAATTATGACCTTGACAACTACCAATGACTGTGACTGTGATAATTTTTAGAAACTGCATAGTAAAGGTTTATAAGCTGTTGAACACCCAGAAATTTATTGATCTGCAGTGGATTCCAAGCCATTGGGGTTACATGGTATTGTGTAGGCCGATATGTTGGCCAAGAATGGATAGCAAATCCTCTTTTGCCTTTGCAGCATTTAGAGTGATGTATATTTTTCTCTATTAAATCCTACTGTTTCAACTTATTTTTCACTCTGGCATTTGGTCCCACAGGTATCGGGTTAGAATTGAGCCATGACTGTTTGTAGTGATTCGGAATCCACTTTAAGCCGTAGGTCACAGTCTCATATGACCGTAGAGCGTCACAGAACCCAATCGTACTTCTCTCTCAGCCACAGTATTCCAAAACTGTAAAGAGGCAAATCAGTTTTGGTGTGGTGTGGCCAGTTGTGGTGTGGCGTAGTAGTAGTATAGAGAGAAGGCTTCTAAGAAAAAGTTTAATTTCCTATTGAATAAGTCAACAAGATTTCCCAGTTCCTTGCCTAGAATTGTCCTCGTGGCCTACTTTAGACTTGTCACGGGCCATAACTACTTAGAGTCTTCTGTATAGAGTAGGACTATCTGATGCACGACGACGGCGTGCCCATGACTGAAGAGCACCTCGGATATGCTCAACAGTTCTTAACTGTTTCAATTTGTGTGCTACTATCAATGCCTTCTGTGAAAGTTTTAGATTAGTGTTTATTAAAGACATATAAAAATAAAAACACATTTCGGTATCCATTGCTTAAAATCTAACAATACGTTCTTTGTCAGATAACAATAATATAATCTGTGATACCTTGTCTATCTTATCTGCAGTAGGAGTTTCCTGTTTGAGACAAAGTTTGCTGATAAAATTTCATTTTGTACTGGCAATTATATAGCTTTATTTTGATAGTGTAACTTGCTATAACGTTTATTCGCAGTTGATCCCGCTTATTGACACCTATAATAAGAATCTGTTTCTTCTGTAATCGTATTTCATATGGCTAGTAATAATAATTCTGGGAGAAAAGGATTTACCATAACGTGGATTATAGAAAACATTGATTATTATAGAGTGAATAATGGAGACTGTTTGGAAAGTCCAACATTCATTGTCGATACGATGGAGGAAACAAAGTGGTGTTTATTTGTTTTTCCTATATTTAATGACGACGACGTGGAAGACTTATTATTTGGCCTCAGGAGAATGCCAGACAGCAAAGGACCTCCCAGCATTAAAATAGATATCGAATATGCAATATTAACAGCAGGTGGTTGGGTTGCTGGAGAATACACTGTAACAAAACAGAAAGTTTTTAAAAATGATAGTGTGGTACAAACACTTTCTGATCTAATGTACGTATTATCTGCTGAAGAATGTGAAAAGAGTTTCCCAAAAGATAACTTAACCATCCGTATCAAAATGTGGAAATGTTCTGGTGAAATTAACAACGATGGATATTGCATGGCAAGGACACATATAGGAGTTCAAAAAAAATCGTCCATTTGGCCTATCTGGAATTTTAGCACTTTAGAAAAAGGAAACGAACTGACGAACAATATTAACTCAACGCTCAACGACAAGTTAATTGTCACGTTGAAATTCTCTGTGACTGGTGAAGACGAAACGCTTCAAGTCAGATTCATTTCGTCAGACTCTGAAGTCGAGTCAAGATGCTTCAGAATTAAATTATCTGTTCTAGATTCAAATGGCGACGCTGTAACATGTGGTGAATCAGAAGTTTTTTTTTGCACTGACGTAAAAGAATCAGAATGTTTATTGACCTTAACAAAAAAAGAAATAATGAGAAAGAAAAGTCAGTATCTCCGAGATGATTTGTTGAGCTTGCTTTACGAATGCAAATTTTCGACCGGATTAGCTTATGAAGAAATTGAAAATACCATCTACGGATGGCTTCCACCCCAAACAGTAAATGCGAACTTTCCCGAGTTGAAAGTGGCGCGAAGTACAGCAACAGCAAATCCAATACCTTCCGTACTGAAAAGGGATATTGAATCGATGTTGCATGAAAGCCTATTATGCGATGTAAAACTTCGAACCGAAGCCGAAACCTTTCCTGCACACTGGTTCATCTTGTGTGCTCGATCTCCGGTGTTCAGGGCCATGTTTCAGAGTGACATGAAAGAGAAAGCTCAAGATTGCATCCACATTGAAGACATGGATACAGACACAGTACGCCGATTGCTCCTATACATGTACACCGATGCATGCGAAGATCTCCAGTGGGAGACTGCGTCGCGGTTGTACGCTGCAGCAGACAAGTATCAAATCCTCAGCCTGAAGGACGAATGCTCATCTTTCCTGAAGGCCAACTTAGATGCCTCAAATGCATGCGAAGCCCTTATGATAGCTGATTTGCACCACGACGAACATTTGAAGTCGGCTACATCAGAATTTATCTTGAAACACGACAAAGAAATATTCAATTCCGACGAGTGGAAACGCCTTATAGAAACTAATGGAAAGTTAGCTGCACAGATTATGTTGCTGAAATATAAAGATTAAACCAAATTTACCGATAAGTGCGAAATTTCTCATATTTCATTATTTTAATGAAGTGTAATATTTCTATAATCATGTAGTATACAATAAAGCAAAGTTAAAAATCGTATTATACATTTTCTTTAGTCAAGAATCTAAAGTCATTGATTTAAAACATTCATTAAAAGGCACTTATATTAGAGTAAAATTAATAAATGAAATTAAATTTCTTTTATAATATTATTACAAATTTAATTTTTGTTCATTAAATATCAATTGTGTTGAATTAAATATCTTTTTGTTAAACTGCAGTAGTTTCATTTTTAAAAAAATTATTTTACTTTCTGTGAATATTTCATTTTGCATAAATATTTTGTACTTCTTTAAAGTTCGTTTTTTTTACAGTTCTAATGATTTGGATCATGCTCTTGAAAAGTGAATTTGCAGCGTGGTTGGCAAGTTCTTTTACAGTACACCAAAAATGGCGTTGATAAATGACTAACTACGATTTCTATTTTGTTCATAATGGAAAGCAAGAGGAATCACATTTTTCTTGTTTAATGAAGTTGCAGAATTAAAATTATCAGTATAATAAATAAATTTTTATTTAATTCCTAATTTTCTCCTGTAATTTTAACTAAGAGAAGTAATTAATGGTAATTTTATGTAATTTGTTATGAATGGCACAATAAAATGATTTAATAATAATTTCTATTCCAAGAATCTGTCTCAATTTTTTTTTGTAATAATGCAGTAGTGCAGTTAAATTGGAAAAAAATGAAATTTTTATTGTTTTATACTAAATACTAGATCTGAAGCTTCCTAAAAATTTACATTTCGAGTTTATATCTAGAATTATTAGAAGCCGAGATACAGATGTTCAATCACGAGCAGGTTGCTAAACAGCTGTAAAGCTTATGCAAATCTGTAAAACAGATGCAAAGCTAAACAGCACATTGTTAGGTAATTGAATTCCTGCATTAACAACTTTAAACCTGATTTCTAAACACTGTTTTTTTCATTGCAACGCTATACAATAACTACCATAACTGTTATAATAATTGTTAGAAATTTATGAAATTTTAGTGATTCCTTCTGTCCAATTATAATAGTAGCAAGTGCATATTTAAACGGGAAATATTGGTGAATTCAGCTACGGATTCTACTGAAGGGCAAAATTCAGATCTTTCAATTTTCAGGTTAACTTAATTATTTAAATTATAATTATATTTCTAATTCCATCCGCTGATCGAAATCAAGTGTTTTATTTCATTTGGATATCAACTCATTTTAAAAGTGAGCTAATAAAAAAGAGAATTTTCAAGCAAAGATAGATTTGTGAGTTCTTTAAGCATCAAAAGTAAAATGGCAAAATAATTTTATTACAACAAAATGACCGTGTCAAGTATTCGAAAAATTTTCAATGAAGTTGGCGAAGATTGGCTAGACATTGAATTGACACGTTACTGCACGGGCATCGCTATGAAACAGACTTTTCTTGTTGCTGTTCCTCATGAAAGGGATGAAAACTTTGAAATAAAAGAAGGGGCATTATCAGGAGACTTGCGAACAATTCTTCAATTTGTCCCTCAGAAATACAAACAAAATTTAGATGGAAAACCGTAAATTGTGCATGCATACAAAATTCACTTGAAATATTTTAAATAGTCTTAATAATATTATGCATGTATTATTTTTTATAGCAATATATATTTCGAATAGATCACTTTTTTAAAATTAAAAAAACTTTACATAATTATTAAAGTTTTTCATAATTTTTAAACTTAAATTTCTTTTGCTCTTTTATAATCGGATGCAAAAGTGTCCTTACTTCCTTTGTAAAGTATTTTTTTCTCCCATGCGCATGTGATATATTTATTAAGAATGATTAATATTTCTTTGTAAATTTGTTGCTATGCTTGTATTTTTACGTGGTCTATAATTTTTCATCTGTATTTCTATGGATATCCACCATATTGTTGTGTTTCAATTTCAGTACGTTGTGTAATTTTTAATTTATAAGGCTAATATTTTTTTCCATTTGAGAAGAAATTCATGCAAATGTAAACAGAGGAATGCTTTTAAACAGTTTTGATTCAAAGTGTTTCGCAATTTTTATATGTCGTTCCAAATTTTAAAAAAAATTGTATTATTTACTGACTTTAATAATTAAGATTATTACTACTACCTTACCAATTTTTAATACTTATCAGGATCATGATTTTAACTTTATCTTTTTAAGCATTTTCATATTTTTATCTTAACTTTCAATTTGTGTCTGCATTTGTATTTCAATAGTTGAGCTTTTTATGAAATAAAGTAATTCCTAGCATGCTAAAATATCTCTTGTACTTTCGTATCTATTTTTTTGTCCACTTATTAACTTACCTTATATAATTTTAATTTCGAATATGCTTTATTTAATTGTTATCGTAAAACAAAAGCTATTCCTTTTAAAAGTATTTCTTTAAATGTCTTTTATTTTCTTGAGGTAGCTATTTGACAGATATTTGGTTTTTTTTTATTGAAAATGATTGCTAAATAATTTTAATTGATTTAGATGTAGTACCATTATATGAAATAAATTATTATTTATAATTAATAAATTATTATTTATATTTCCTTTAAAGATGTAAATTCCTTTGCTCATGACATTATCTAGAAGAAACGTTTATTATGTTCCAAACATTATGACTTGAAGAAAGTAAATTATTGAAATTTGAAATCGAATAAAACAAAATGAAGTAGTTTAATGATTTCTGTTCTAGTAATTTGTCTGAAGTATTTTAAAATGTAATATATTGCTGCTTTGCAATTCCTAATTTAAATTTCATTTGTCCATGTAAGCGCCTAAAAAGAACCAGTGATTATTTTCTTAATTATAATTATTGTGAGTGATGTGATGAAATAATGATGTATGCTTAAAAACTAAACTAATGATTCTGAAATATATTATCTTTGCATCTTAATTAGCAAAGAAATATGTGTGCTTTTTTTATACTACCATTTAAAAAAATTGTTACTTTTTTGATTCTTTACTTTAAAATAATCATTTTACTATATATTAGGCACATCTATGAAAATGTTATTTGCACAAAATTAGGTGTTCAGAATTATTGTTTCTTGATTGGTTTTACAAAAAGCAATTTTCGCACCTATTAAAAGAATTTAATATATCAAAGGCTATGTTCTTACTTGTGTTTTGTACTGGTCAACATCAACATTCTGTATTCTAAGGTTTTTTAGTATGTGTAATCTTCATTAACAAATGTCATTATTATTATTTTTTTTTTTAAAGAATGTAATGTATTTGTCACCCATAATTATTAATGGCGATTACTTTTAACAATTTAAAAAGATGGAGTATAACTATTAAATGTATGCATCTATTACACATGCAATAAAGAGCGAACCTACTTGCGATGGACAACCATTTTTACAATTCCTCTGCTATTTAAGGTAACTACTGGTTGGCATAAAATATTTACCTCATTAAATTTTGAAATTATTACTGGATGAGATGTCAAAATAAGTTGAACAGAAGATGATCACCAATTAATGCCAAGATCTGTGAGGTTTGGGTAGATACGACTGGCACCAAAATTGAGATGTTCTTAGACAATGAGTTCTAGGTTATGTGAGATCTTGTTTAAGAAATACAATACCAATATACAGTGTATAGAATATACATTTATCACCCATAGTAAAAAAAAATATGTATTTACAACTAACTAATCCTAATGACAATGTTTTTTCATATTCAGCACGCATTTATTAACTTACTGCAATTTTTAAATTTCATAAACAGGTTTGATAATTTCTGCTAAAACACCCAAGTCTATAATAGAAAGTTTATACTAAGATGAATTAGATATTTGAGAAATATAAATCAGAAAGTTAAACAAATTCACATTTGAATTTTAAGTTTTTTTTTTAATGTATACAGAGAAACCTTTTTGCTTATAGTGCAACTGGAGGCAATTTCTGATACTATCTGAGCTTGTTACATGTAATAACATGATATAATTTTAAAAGCCATGAATTTTTTTCTGAATTCATTTTAATTTAAGAATAATAAACACACCATAGAAACATAAAAAATGAAACAAAATAAAAATTTGAAATTTTATATTCTCAGATTTCTATAAAAACAAAGTGAGGAGAGATTTTTCCAAATTAATATCAGGAATGATTCATATCTGAAATGTTCATTAGTTCTTGTGAAAATGTAAATAGTTGTATTACTCATATTTGATTTCTAGAAATGAATTAAATTTTTTTTGTTTAATATTTTCTGTAATCAGTATAACAATAACCAAAAGATGAAATTAAAGAGTCTATTTTAGTATCGCATTGAAAGGAATAGAACGTACAAATTCAAGTACATCGGATGCTATTTATTTGTCTTCCCTTTTGTTACTGCATGCACACTGAATATCATTTCGATGAAAATAAATATATATATTGAAAATGACCACCATAATTGGATTGCAATTGGACGATTGTTATACATATTTATTATATTTGAGCAATGCTATAAAAAATTCGCATGTGTTAATATAATAGGTTCAAGGTCAAATCCTTGCGGATGCATGAATGCTTGTTAGCGGTCAGGAATCCATGTTAAAATGTAGGTTCCTATCTGAATATATTAATTGCGCAAAACAGGACTGTATAATCCTAAAATAAACCAAAATTATCTTTCTAAAAGGGAATTTACCCTTCATCCATTATAATCATTGGCGCCACAGCCCCATGATGGGCACGGGCCGTCTGCCTACTCACAGATTTCGATAAAGGAGAAGTTTCCTTTTGATGGGGTAGATTTGTCAATCATACGCCCAATGCTCACACTCATGTTAGATAGGAACCTACAGTTGAACGTGGATTCCTGACCTATACGAAACTCCCTGACACGTACGTGGCTCGAACGCGGAGCCTGTTGCTCGCTAGTCTCTTGGCCTCCCACCCTTCATGTACCCATATGTTTTAACACGGCTGTGATAAGCAATGTGCGGTAAGAAGAAGAAATATATGACCAAAAGAAAACTCTAGAAAAATATCAACAAAAAAAAAATGCATAGAAATTATCACGTCATAAAATCATACGATAAAAATTGTTACGACGCTATTTTTTGTTATCTTTTAAAATACAATAGAGAATACTAATCGTATCACTATCAGTTTCGATTTTTCACGTGATGCTTATTGTAGAATGGTAATTTTTATCTTGTTAGTGATTATGACGTGTATTAAAAATGACAGAAAATTATTAATTAATTTAAGTTAAGTTTCAAAAAAATTATAGATATTTTGTTGTGCCTTTATTCTCTAGTATTTCAAACATTCCAGTCAATATAATGATTTAGCAAAAAAATTTATTATTCACTTTCAACTGTAAGATATAAATAACAATTAACATTATGTA
>BPLQ01013475.1:393116-405521 GCA_021605075.1 Caerostris darwini | reverse complement strand
TCTTTTTTCATATTTGGCCAAATGAATCTTTTAGTTATTTCTTTTACAGTAGTTCGAATTCCAGAATGAGCTAAACTATGAATTGTATTAAATATGGTAATTCGAAAGTTTTTTGGTATGAATGGTCTGATACTGGAAGTAGAGGTATCACAATGCAAGAGCTTTCCTGATGTCAATTGGTGTTCTTTGAAATGTAATGATTTGGAATGTAATTTCAATTGTTGCAGTTCATCATCATTAATTTGTGCATCAGCTATCAAGTCATAATCAACAATAGGTGAATCGATGTCCTCAATTCTAGACAGTCTGTCTGCTACTACATTGTTTCGACCACTGATATAGTATAGGTTAGTAGAGAATTGTGAGATATATTGTAGGTGTCTTAGGGAGGCTTTATCATCGTTTTGCTTAAAAGCAAATATTAACGGCTTATGATCAGTATAAATATCGAAATCTCGACCTTCAAGTAAATGCTTAAAATGTTTAATGGATAAATATATACCCAAAAGTTCACGGTCGTAGACGCTGTAATTTTGCTGAGCATCATTAAGTTTTTTAGAAAAAAATGCAATTGGCTTCCATCCATTTGGTTCTTTTTGTTGAATAACTGATCCAATAGCCCAATCAGATGCATCTGTGAGAAGTGCCAGAGGGTAATCCGAGTTGGGATATGCCATTAACGACCTTTTAAGCAACATCTTGTTTGCATTTTTCAAAACTTTGTCTAGTTTCATCGGTCCATGGTATTTTGCGTCGATCTTTTTTTATAGATCCTTTCAAAAGTTCATGTAGAGGGGCCTGAGTTTTTGCGGCATTATTTATATAATTACGATAAAAATTGATCATTCCTAAGAAGGAACGTAATTCGTGCATAGTTTCTGGCAATGGATATTCTATGATAGACTTGATCTTTTGAGGTTGAGGTAGTGAACCTTCCGCAGATATTTGATAGACTAAAAAATCTATCACAGGTATTCCCAAAACTGATTTGCTAATATTAATCCGTAGACCATATTTATCTAAACGCTGGAAAACTATTTTAAGATGTGAACGATGTTTTTCCTCGCAAGAAGAGGCGATCAACACATCATCTAAGTATGGAAACACAAAGTCTAGACCATAAAGAACTTCATTTATAAACCTTTGAAATGTTGCAGGGGCATTTTTGAGACCAAAACTCATCACATTGAATTGATAAAGTCCAAAAGGTGTGATGATGGCAGTTTTTGCCTTATCTTCATCTGCTACAGGAATGTGATAATATGCTTTAATAATGTCAATTTTAGAAAATATAGTTTTATTAGTTAAAATATGTTGAAAATCCTGGATTCGAGGTATGTTATATCGATCAGGTATAGTTAAATCATTCAATCTTCTATAATTACCACACGGACGAAAAGAACCATCTTTCTTTGTTACTATATGTAAGGGACTTGCCCATTCTGAGCTAGATGGACTAATACTGTTATTGTCTAGCATATATTTAAATTCTCTTTTAGCTATTTCCAACCGTTTTGGATCTAATTGTCTTGCTTTACAATTTATAGGTTGTCCTTTAGTTACAATATGATGTTTGACATTATGTTTAACATTTGAAACAAGAAAATTTGGTTTTGTTATATTGGGATACATAGAAAATAAATCAGAATATTTACATAAGCTGCTCGTTGTATTTACACATTCATTAATAGAGATGGGTGCAATGTCACCATAAACTGCAAGGTTAGTTACACCATCAATTAATCTTTTATGCTTTATATCAATTAATAAATTGAACTTATTTAAAAAATCTGCACCTAGTATAGGTTTACTAATTTTGGCCACAATAAATGGGAATTGAAATTCTCGACGTAAACCTAGATCAAGATTTAAAATTTCTGTACCAAAAGTATCGATTGCAGTATTATTTGCAGCATATAATTTATAGTCACTAATAAATTTGTGTTTAGAAGTAGAAGGAATAAGACTTACGTCCGCTCCACTATCAACCAAAAAGCGTAAACCCGTTTTTTTGTCGTTGACAAATAGACGGTATTGACGGCAATGTTTTGTATTTTCAGCAGCAGAGTCTGCCGTTAATTCTGTTGCTGATTCTGGTTTTCCGAAGGATTATTTTGCCATGCACATGGAGCTTTGCATTTATCAGGAAAACATTTTTCTCGAAAACGAAAATGGTAATAACAGTACTTGCCAGAAGGATTATAATAGCGATTCCGAGACGTACTTCGATGAGAAGAAGAGTATCGACCGCTATTTGTTGTTTGGGAACGAGAGTTCCTTGTGACACTCAGTTTTGCAAGTTTATTATCCAAAGATGCAATTTGTTGTTGTAACTCAGTTATGGCATCTGATCCTGATGAAACATTGCTTACGCGGTAAAGTTCTTGTTTTGGTTGCATTTCAAGAATACGATCTGCCATTAATGCCAGTTTTTCAATTCCTTCATCACTAACTAGTAAAATATTCCGTATGGAATCAGGCATTTTTTGTAGAAATAATGTTGTTAGCACCTTATCAGTTATTCCATCAGTAGCCAGGTTTTTCATTTTTTGTAAAAGTTGACTGGGTTTAAGATCTCCCAAATCAAGTCCTGTCAGCAGTGTCTGAAGACGCTTATTTTCGCTTTCTTTAAAAGTATTCAGTAATCGTGTTTTAGCAGCGGTATATTTTGTTCTATTATCATCACTTATAATGTCCCACAAACTTTCAACAAATTTCGGTTCTAATTGCGAAACTAAGTAGTTGAATTTTGTATCCTCGGCTGTTATTCCACAAATTGAAAACTGTGCTTCAACTTGAAAGAACCATATTTCTGGTTTTTCTGCCCAAAAAGGAGGTATTTTGACACTTACCCGCGCTACTTCATCTTTTTTCGCCGATTCATTAGATTCAGTCATTTTGTAAATAATTCACTGTTTGCAAACAATTCACGGGTCACCAAGTATGTGGCGGTATTGTAAAGGTTGCGTAGTGTTATTAAAATCCAGACGGCAAAATAAAAGACGATAATCAATTTTCACAATTACGACATGTTTATTCTACTTCGAACGCTTACTACGTTCTATTTTTTATTCTAGCGGGAAAATTCCCTTTCTAACAGTGAAAGTAGAAGTCGTTCAATTTGTATTCCCTTTTACATCAATAGGTGTCGCTACAGTTTTAAATATTTTACAACATAAAAGGTCATTTTGAAAAAAATAAATTAAAAAAAAAAAGCAGCAAGTAAAACAAGGATAGATTAAATAAATAAAAAATTCTGGCTGAATTCAACCTGGCAGAAAATACCATATCACATGCATTGCGGATATTTTGATGTAATAACATAAATGTGATGCAGTTTTCACACAGTTCACAGAAAATCATTCTGTTTCATTCAGAAAGATAACATTATTACTGAGTATTTTTCTTATCAATACATTTCAACTGCACTTGTTTCAAACAGTTTGTCATATTAACAAACTCTTTTAATGAAAACTCCCTAAATGGAATTTTTTTTTTTATGTACAAAAAATATTATTCTTGACTTTGTTTGTCAAACTTACTGTTTGACCACAATTAATTTGGTTTATCTTAGCTTTTATACCATTCATTTTTCTTATTGTTAATACAAATCTTTTAATGCCAAAATTATTCTCTGTGCTGACGATACTGCCCTCCTGTGCCAATATAAAAATTCTTATTGCATCACCCATTTAGTGCAAAATTCTTCTCTTGAAAACTGGCTTACTAAGCGAAAAATTTCTTTAAACACTTGCTATTTTTTTAAGTGCAATCGCAACATTACTTATCACCATTTTCAATAACACTATCAACTGGTCTTTAAATTAAATGCTTAAGAACTACTCTTGATAAACCCCTCACTTATCATATGCATATCAATAAGCAAAGGAAAAAATTTTAACTCTTATGTTCGTATTCTTTATCTGCTCATTTGTAGAAAATCTAAGTTTTCTATTACGAATAAAATACTCATTATATATTATATGTGTTCAACTATTACACATGTTTCACGATCACATACCCAAGTCCAGTTTGGGATTCTGTAGCCAAATTCAATTTGGAAATTGTACAAAGATTAAAAATAAAGTTCTTTGAATAATTACAAATTCATCTTGGTACTTCAGAAATGAGGATATCAAGAATTCACTTGATCTTCCCAGTATTAGACAATACATTTTCAATATCTCTAAAATGTTTTATGGCTCTATCCCTTTTACCGGTAATTCTATTCTTAGATCCCTCCCAATTTATGGCATTACTCTATTCGAGAACAGAAAGCGACCTAGAACTGTTCTCAATATTCTCACATAATGTTCTCTTCTCTTTCCGAAGAGAACAGAAAGCTCCACTTGTTGGCGGCTCAATCATCTTCTTTTTTTTTCCAATGTATTAATTAAAATTTCCTATTTTTCCCTTTTGCACATATACGTATATGCTCCTATTCTCCTTCTTATTTTAAAATTTAATATTACTATTAAAAAATTAAGATAAACAATTCAATAAACATAGATCAAAAGCAATGCTTTCAATAATCCATGACTGTAAGAGTGTGGCTACTTCATTGCCAACAGGTTCTTCATGTCTGAATTGATTGCTGACACAAATTTTTGAGTTGCAATGCAGAGAAAAATTCTAAATCATTCACTTTTATAACATCAGATAAACTGAACAACTTTTATTTTAGCAAATATATTAAAATTTATTATTGAAGGCTTTTAATTGTAACAATTAAATATCAATAAATTTCTTTTTGTTAAAGTATCATCGTTAGATTATATTGTTCTTTTTTTTTAAATTATAGTTTTACATGTTAGCTTTTAATTATTTTTTAAACAGAACCACCCACCTTGCCTCCTGAAACTCAGTGTAATTTAGTATATATACTTTTTTGGGAATACAACACTTAGTATACTTTTAACCATGAGAGCTGACATTTCTTAAAACCAAATGAATTTCTTATTAATAAATAATTTCCTAAAATCAATCATATCTTGCTTTTATAGTTTTCATGTATAAAAATTTTTATATATGATATATATAATGTGTATACAAAGAATATTCTAAAAAGCTTTTAACTTTATAGTTACATTTCTGAGCTTAAGAAACAATATTGAAAAAAAAAAAAAAAAAAAAAACCAAACTAAAAAAAAAAAAAAATCAAAAAAGGGTACATGATTAAAACTCGATTTCGTACATGATTTAATTTTCCACTGAAATTTAAAAAATATGAACATCTTTAAAAAGGGATTTCAAATTTCTCCTCAAGATTTGTTCATATTGAATGTGTTAAAAAAAATACAGATTACTTTTCAATGTAATAAAAGTTTCTTGATAAGGAGTGTTAACTGAAATAATTGAGATTTTAATATGGCTGATAAGTGTTCACTGACAAAATGCTAGAAATAGCCAGAAAAGAACGAATATTAAAATTAGAAAATTAAAACCTTTTCGGCAGCGCAAAGCAAGCATGTATTAAAAATTTTTTGAAAATGAAAGATATTGCGCTAATTTGAAATCCAAAATGTCTCATATTAATGAACCAGCTAGTAGCATTTTAGAAATAAACATGGTTCCCCATTCTTAACATTTCATAATTTTATGATTGCTAAATTAAAAACAAAATTCTTTTCAAAGAAAGTAATAGTTTTTTTTTCTATTTCATTTAAATGTCAGTACCCTTTAAAAAAGAATTTCAAATTTATCCTCAAGATTTGTTGATATTGATTGTGTTAAAAAAATACAGATTACTTTTTGATGTAATAAAGTTCGTTGTTCGATTTGGCAAGGGCTCGTTGACTCTCTTAAAGGGTTTTTCTAGGGTTGACAACCCTACCCCTTAAAAAGGAAACATCTCCTGTCTCGAAATCTGCCAGTAGGCAGACGACCTTAAACCACCATAGGGCAATGATGATGATGAGGAGTATAACAGGGCTTGATGGGCGAGTGATTAGCGCTCTGTGACATAGGTTTTGAATTCGAGTCCCGGCGGTGTCATAGATGCTTGTAGTGGTTCGGAATCCACTTTAAATCGTAGGTCCCGGTATAATATGACTTTTGTGCGTAAGGCTGGCGACTCTACCCAGTAAAAAAGAAAACAACTCCTGTCTCGAAATCTGCTAGAAGGTAGACGGCCTTGGCCCACCATCGGACTTATGCGCCAATGAAAAAGAAGAAGTAGTATAATAGAGCCCGCATTCGGGATTGCCAGTTTAGAACAAACATAATCCTCATCAAGATTTTTATTTTGTAGCTTAACGTATGCGATGATAGCTTGGCGATTTTTGGCAACGTTCTTTATTGTTGGCTATTACTACTCTATGATGTTGGCGCGATAGCCTCAACTGTCGCACAGCAAATAAAAAAAATAAAAAATGAAATGACTTATTTTTTTACCTATAAATAAATGTAAATTTAATTTTTCTAAATATTTGCCATTTGGGGGAGATTAGGATACAATAATGCCAATAACAAATATAAAGTAAAAATATTACAAAGCATTAGTTTTTAAAATTGCATATATATTTCATATTTAACCGACAAATGTAGCCCGTCAAATATGTAATCGCTAAATGTAGCAATTTTCATTTATTGAATACAAATTATAAGAATTCCCCCCTTCCCCCTCATTATTAGTTGCGATCCCCAGACTTGCATTCATTCCCTTTTTTCCCTCTTCCAAATTTTCCCTCATTTCCCCTAACTAACTCCCTTAACTAACAATTTTTCTCTTGAACGTCTCGTGTTAAAAGTCGCCTAAAAGATCCCCAAAAATGTCATTACGTACTGACGCCGTTACTAACTGGACTGACTGGAACAGCTGACCTCTCAATTGTCAAGAAATTTTAAAAGGACCGGCGTGTCTGAGCCTGAACACAAGATCTACAAACTTGAGTTTGATTTGTAAGTGTTTTTTCTTTCACATCTCAGATCTGATCATAAAAGTTCCCATTAAATGTTATTCTTTATATTCAAAACAATCATTTCATATATTCAACAGTATTTTAGTGTGGCTTTTACAAAGCATTCATTTCATAGTTGAAAGTAAAATTTTCTTTGTTATAAAATACAAATTGTGAAATGATTATTTAAATAAAATAATTATTTCTGATAGATATTAAATTAAACAATTATTTATGAAATACAAATAAAATAATTTTTTTCTGTGTGCTTGTCAAATGACAGACACATGTACATAGATCTCTTCAGTTAATGTTGGTATTAATATATTAGTGTAATTAGTGTTAGTATAAATTAATTTGTACTTAAAATTCATTTTCCAATTTCTTTAAATGTATAATGAGAAAAAATTTGTTTTATAACAACTCTTTAAAATAAGTTAAGCAATTCAACTTTTTTATTTCTGATGAAATATTTTTTCGGTATTAAATTTATCCAAAATTCAAATTTAAATGCCATATTAAATGCATTCAAAGAATTTTCATAAATGCAACAGCATTTCGATAATTTTATAATGAAAGAAAAGTTACTAAGCAATGCTTTAAGTGCAATTAATAATGTTTTATGCCTTATATAAAATAATGTTTTGAATTGTTGTGATTTCATAATGCAATTTTAAAATTCCTTTATAATTCTAAGTATTTTCTTTGTAGATTTACTTAGTTACGTATTATAATTTGATTATGTTAGCAGTTGTGAACATTAAATTAGTTGAAAAATTGACACTTCGGTTCGAAACATTTCCTTTCTGATAGTGTGGGAAAAAATTAACTCTTGCTCTATTCAATAATCTTTAAAAGATAAAAATATAATTAGACAATGAATATTGTTTTTATCGTTGCATACATTTTAAATTTATATTTGCTTATCATGAGTTGTGGGTGCATTATAGTTAGCTAGTGTAGGACGAATATTGAAAACATTTACTTTTTGGCATTAGCACCTTCTGTTAAAAATTCTGAATGTAAGATTATGAGATTTTGCAAATTATTATTTTTAAAAGATTCAATTTATTAAATGTGTGATCTCTTAAAATTTTATTCTCCATCCATTCCTCTAAATTTAATTACTAAAATCTTGTTTAAGACAATTTACAAGATTTTATTTTTTGTATTATGTTATTTCTTTGAAATAAATTATATACAAGCCCCAAACGACGTGCATAAAGAATGAATTTTTTTTTAAATTTAAATTTCACTCCATTTTTAAAAATTCATTATTAAAAAAAGATCCAGAAATTTGTTTTACTGTGTGTATGTCTACATACAATGATTTATTGTGATTCTATAAAAAGCTGTCTTTAAAAGTAGAAAAACAAACTTTCTTTATTATAAGGCATTTGATTTTCAAAGAATATATTTTACTAAACAATAAAATGTTATTAATGCTAACAAGGTTTTTCGTTTTATTTAAGTACCTCGTTGATTCATTGAAAGTTCAAAAAAGATATTTATTTATTTTTTAAATAGATGCATATTCCATTTTTTTACACAGGTCTACAGGTTTTAACGCTTAATACCGTATCTATTGTACAATAAAGCATTTCAATTTGATTTGAAATAAAATGTCTCAAAGAAAAATGTATTTTAAAAACAAAAACATTTTAAGTCTATATTATTTAGAAATGAAATAAAACCGAATGTAATTTAATGAGTAAATTTTTACATTAATCAATTTATTTATTTTAAGGTATTTCATATTCAAAGAATATATTTTACTAAACAATAAAATGTTATTAATACTAACAAGCCTTTTCGTTTTATTAAAGTATCTCATTGATTCATTAAAAGTTAAAAAAAATGTATATAATTAAAACATAATGTTTGTTATAAAACAAAAAATTTCATTTGAAAAATCTTAAATTTTATATGTTGTTCTAGTCCAAGTACATATGGTTGCTGGAAAAGTAATATCTCAGAATAAAATCATTTAAAAAAATAATATCTCCGAACATCGAGCACATAGATTTACTATAAGAGTATCTGGTCTACTTTGCACTGTTAAAATATTTGTACCATATATCTAGTGTTTTTTTTTATATTTTGATAAGAAATAATTAATGATGATGGCATTTGGATTAATTGCATGTTGAGTGATAGTAATTATAATTTCAAATAAAAAACATGAAGAAATATTTTAAGAATATTTTATTTTTCAAAATATTTGAATGCATTATATACAAAATTCTAAAGAATGTAATGAGGGCTCTTCAATTTAAAACTTTTAAATAGTGTTGTAGTCGTTTCATTGAAGAATAGGTTTATTCTGATGGGACAATTTATTTAATTTAAGAGTAAAATACAACTTTCAACAATGCATTCAAATAAAGGTTTGGATGTCATATCTATAATAAAGCAATTATCATGGTCAAAATGAGAACGATGAAAACGGTTAGGTCAATATGAATCATAAATAGCAATAGATAAACTAGATATTTGAAGTAACCTAATTTTTAAAAAAATGTAAAACATATTTGTGGTATTTGAACTAGCTTTTACTCATAATATCTACTTTATTGCAGTAATTTAAAATTAAGTAGCTTCAATAAAAAATCAGTCATGCTAAAATATTAAAGTAAAATTTATTATTTTACATATTAAATTTATTATTATTATTTTAGTATTTTTAGTATTTATTTGATTTGAAACATAATGAGGAACTTTGAAATTACAGTTACAGATGGAAAAACATTGCTAATTACAAAATAGTCTATTTCACAACACTAATGCATTTTGAATGTTGAAAAATTAAAAAGGAATTACTGCTATTTTTCTGAATAAATTTTCATGATTTTTCTTCATTCTTTCATAAAGAGTTATTAACGGATAACTTTAAATTTATTTAAAATGTTGATGATAAATTTTGTTAAGAATGTTAATTAAATCTTTTTTTATTTTTGATTGATGTTTTACCCACATCTTTCGCACACTTTTTAAACTTTTTTAAGGCACTTCAAAGAAATTGTATTTTCGATTCAGGTAATTAGTATTTAAAAAAAAAAAAAAAAAGAGAAAAATTACAACAAATGCCCTTTTTAAAACTTAATTTTTTTTTATAAAATATTTTTAAAATTTATTACTATTTATAAAAATGCATAATATATCTTGCATGCATATAATATATCTTGCATTAGTAAGAGAAGTATTGTAACGTAGAAGAAAAAAATAATCCAGAAAATTGAAACACACTACAAAAAATTGCAAAGAAAAGTTGAGGAAAACAGTCTCATATTGCGTTAATGTAATAATAAAAAATTAAAGTAATAATTTATTATCAAATCTCTGTGATATCATGTCACAACTCTGACTTAAATCAAGAAATCTTTAGGAAAGGAGCAGGTAAAAATTTCGAAAGGTAATATTATAAAATATCATTGCTGTGTTACAATTGCTGATCGAAATGTGAGTGCATATTTTCAAATTGATGAAATAAATACAATTACTTCCACTCTTCAGGTGAAACCCTTTCACGATGATAGTACCATCACTTTTTGACTTGTGCGTGGATCGAACTTTGGATTGCTTGGTAGCAGGAGTTTGGAATGGATGTCCGGAAAATCCTTTTTCCCAAATGCCTTTCAGTGCTGTCGATAAACTTATGAAGACTCTGACGACGAGACCTTGTTTCTGCTGTTGCACCAACTTGTACTTGCTGTTCTCAAGCGGTCGGCTGACATGGATTGACTTAAATATGAGATGCCCTCACCACTTCTGCCATACTGAGATTCAAAAGGTCATAAAAATGATGACCCCAAAAGTCTGTCAAAACGTGAGGACACTCTCGGTGCCATCGTTGGACGATGAAGTGATAGCAGATCTGCTGCGCAAGTGCCCAAAATTGGAATGCTTCAGAGCATTCGACTTTGGCATGCTGGGTGTACTCACCAACTGCCCCAATCTGCGCAGTGTCAGGTTAGAAAATCCGGTTTCAAAACCGTTACATGCTTTTTCGTGGGATTCCGAAAAACTTTCAATGTTTCTAAGGGATCTGGAAATTTTCGATGTGTTTCGGCTTCAAGATATTTCTGGAGTTCACAGAAAGGTTGCAAACATGCTGTTACACTGTCCCAAATTGATCTCTCTAGGGCAGACTGACTCCTCCTTGCCAATAGAATACATCCACGAAAGACTCGATCCGCATTCACTGGGAACTCATCGATTTGCATTGAAAAGGGCCTTTTGGGGAAAGAAATATTTGTTCTCTGATGGTATGGATTATTGCGAAGGTGAAGACACTCATTCCGACTACGTAAACAGATATCCAGATATAATTGAAAAAGCTGCCCTGTCCTGTCCCCTGCTAGAGCAGCTGATTATAAAAGTGTATCACAGGGAGTGCATCCCACACTTGCGCCATTTGCAGCGACTTAATGTCCTGAGTATAGATTTCATGTGTGACGATGAGGACTGTGTGCCGACATTTCTGACTCTTCTTCGCGACATTGGGCACCAGCTGAGGCATCTTTCCATCGACAATTGGCATAAAATGCCACTGAACACTATCTGTGAACTGTGTCCATATTTGTTATCCTTGAAAATTCGCGGTTCAGCAACGGTTTCTGAACCGGTGCAAAACTGCAAGAGCCTCAGGTCTCTAAAGCGACTGTATGCTTATAATGTTGACAGAAAATGTCTTATTTATTTGCTGCAAAACTGCGTCGGTCTTCAGGTGTTGGGCATTGACCATGCTCATCACTTTGATGATGATACATTGAGGGAGGTCTTGGAGAAAAATCGTTTGCCGGATTTGAAGGCTCTCCATATAGGATACAGTTCACTTTCTATAAAGGGCTTAGAAAAACTTCGTGAAAGTTCCCTGAATCTGAAAAATCCCTATTTCTTTGAATGCCTCTTTGATAAATATCATTTCTAACAATTTTACACAATTCTGACTATTGCAATTAATTAATAATTTTTTTTCCATCTAAAAATGTTTTATGTGGGAGTGCAATAAATATCATGCAATACATTAAAATTTTTTTTATTTTTTATTTATTTTACTACAAAATTTTAAAAATGTCTAAACTCTTTCCAATAAAGCTTCTATTTATATTGTTCCGAATTTTTCTCTTTCTTGTTTTGTGTATGAAACTTTCTTGAATCTGAAAAATCCCGATTTCTTTGAATGCCTCTTTGATAAATATAATTTCTAACAGTTTTGCACAATTCTTACTGTTCCAATCAATCAATTAATTAATTAATTTTTTTTCATCTAAAAGTATTTTATATGGTGGTGCAATAAATATCATGCAATTCGTTAAATAAAATTCTTTTTATTTTACTACAAAATTTTAAAAATGTCTTAAAATCTTTTCAATAAAATTGTTTTTTATATTGTACCGAATTTTTCTCTTTCATTGTTTTGTGTATGGACTTTGTGTTTTTAAAAATACAAAGTTTAACAGTTTATTATTATTATTCTTAAATAATAAAGCTAAAAAAAAAATTT
>BPLQ01013475.1:376590-388116 GCA_021605075.1 Caerostris darwini | reverse complement strand
CAAACAAATCGGGGTAAGTACACGGAGTTCCTTGGTCGCGCAGCGACCACACAGAACCTGGTAAATGGGATTACGTAACGTGAGGTCTTGCCCTTTGCCAGTTATAAAAAATATAGAAAATTTAATAAGAAAAACAATAATATCAATTAAGTTACTAAAAGCAACAAATAAAATTTAAAAAAGAAACAAAAAAGAATTTAACAAAAAAAAAGAAGAAAAAAAAGAGGAAAAATTAAAAATCTTAGCAAAAACGAGCACAGACGGAGTAACTAAATAAAATCACGCGAGATGCGAGAGAGAGAAGATCCATTAAGAAACCAAAACCATCGTTTCAGTCCACCAGAGCGAAGGCGAAAATAACCTTTGATCTTGAGAAGCAACCATCTGTTGTCTGGGAAGAAACTAAAAGTGAGCGCATTATTTATTAATATTAAGTACGTATCGTGGGCGTTTGCGGCTGCTGGGAAGAGATATATCATAATCAAAATTTTGAAGATCTTTTAGGACCTGGTTATTGGAATGAGAAACAGAATCATAGAAATTAACAGCAATTTTTTGTACGTAGTCTTTAAAGCTGGGAACAGAGATTTCTAATTCTAATCTCTTTATTTCTAAAGAACCAGGGTGAATTCGTAATCATTCTCAAGATCTTGTTTTCAAGCCTTTCCAGAATCAGGAAGTTACTGTTCGCAGTGGAGCCCCATACTGGACTCGCATATGCTATGATAGGTCTGAGATAGGAGAGATAGATTAGTTTTTTAAGTTCCAGTGTTAGAGAAGAATTTCTGCAAATTAAAGGATGGAGTTTTCGTAATTGGTTATTGAATTTAGTGCGAAGATATTGGATATGAGAATTATAATTAAGTCTGCGATCAAGAATTACTCCAAGGTATTTAGTTTCTGTAGACCAGGAAGTGTTAGTATTATAAATAGTAATATTAGGTGGGTTATAGTTATTTTTCCTGGTGAATAGCACTGCTTCAGTTTTCGCGACATTAAGTTTAATTTTCCAATTATTAAGCCATATTTCTAACTGATCGATGTAATTTTGTAAGTTTTTCTGAATAATGTTGTAGTTTCTCCCCTGTGTAATTATAGCAGTGTCATCCGCGTAGAGTGTTATTTTAATCTTGTGATTCTGTGGAATATCATTGGTGTAAATGTTATATAAAAAGGGTCCTAAGATCGAGTGTTCGATTCAAAGAATGTTACGGTTTCCTTTATACTGATTCCAGGAGCACATCCAGGAGGAGTGGCTGGCAGGTTCGCGCACTTCCCCCCCCCCCCTTCTTTAGTCCGACGACGAGTTTGAATAAAACGATAACTGCTCTGAATCAAAATTACAACAACAACAAAGTATGATATGATGAGTGGTAAGACTAATGATTAAAGGAGGACAAAATAAAAGGGGGATAAGAGAGAGAGAGAAAACATGAATAAACAGCGCCAGCTACAAGCATCCGCATATCACAAGAATTCACATTCAACAAGGGGATTGAGGGGTAAATGCTGAACGTGCTGAAACTGGAATGCTGGTAGAAGGGACAGAATTCCATAAGGGGTGTGTTGCTCGGGGAGGGGGGGGGGGCAGGGGTCGTTTTTGTTTGGACTTGAGATTTCCTGTTTATTCTGAGAAACTGTAAAGTTATAGACTGAATGATGCAATACTTTATGTTCTTGGATCAGTTTATTAAATACTTTTTTTTTTTATTTATTTATATTTCATATATATATATGTTATTTTTTGAAACATGGATGAAAAATGTTTCATAATTTGTACAAGATCAGTATAGGTAGAATATTCTGAATGCAAATAGTCTGAGGTTGGAAGAGAGTAAATTTATTTTTAATTTTTAGGTACTTATGTATTAACGGTACCTTGGCGACAGTTGTGCCAATAAAGAGCACACGCGCCAACCGCAGCTACAGATTTGGCGGTTTTTAAGTGGCGCCAATCTACACTTAAAATTTTTGTTCCAAATAATAAAATATGGTACTTACGTACTAACGGTACCTTGGCGACAGACTTGGCGTTTTTAAGTGTCGCCAATGGAACCCCTGCAGATTTGGCGCTTTTTAAGTGGCGGCAATCTTAACGGCTGTAGATTTGCTGAGTTTCGACGCCATATTGTTGTGATACGAAAATGCGTATTTGGGATTTGCCAGAAACGGAGCACGATGCAATTTTATTTTTCCAGGAGCGAAATATTTTACCAAAACAACGAAAATGTCGCAATTCCTATGACATGAAACTTTATTTTGGTGAACGTAAGTTTTGAAAATGCAATTTCAGTCAGTGTGCTCATCGCGTGGGATTCCGAAAAGACAACTGGTTTGAAGGAAGCAGAATTCCATTTCGTACAGCTTTGAGATTCATATACTGCTGGTGCGAGGAGTTGACGTCGATTAAATTTTGTGAAAAGCAACTTGATATATCGGATAAAACTGTTATAGATTGGAACAATTACATGCGTGAATTGTGTGTCTTGGATATGGTGAATAAACCTTCTTATGGTGAAATGCAATCTGGTCCACCTACCTTTTTTTTTAAAAGGTAGGTGGACCAGATTGCATTGTGGAAATTGATGAAAGTTTGTTTACTAAACGTAAAAGTCGTTGTGGTCGGCATTTTTAAATCGTTTTGATTTTAAATGAAGTGTTTTATATATTTTATTGTTTTGAATAAAAATATTTTGAAAGCGTTTTGATTGTTTTTTAAGTGTGGATTGGCGCCACTTAAAAACCGCCAAATCTGTAGCGGCGGTTGGCGCGTTTTCACTAATTGTCGCCAAGGTACCGTTAGTACGTAAGTACCTAAAATATATATGAAACACTTCATTTAAAATCAAAACGATTTCAAAATTCAAACACTTTATTTAAACACAAATTAGTCAAAAACACTTTATTTAAACACAAAGTAGTCAAACGGATTTCAGTGGAAAACAGGCCGATATAGAGTGTAACATGGATTCAAAACAGTCTCTTTTTGCTTTCTTCTGATGTTGTCACCATATAAATTCTGATAAATAAGATTCCAAATGAAGTCTCGCTGTCCCCCTATGTCTCTTGTTCCTCCATTTTGCACTGCCCCACATTCTCTCAACTGTTTGTGTATGAACCTCCTGTATCAGGATCAATAAAATTGTATTTATGATTAACTTTAGACACTGACTGAAATTGCATTTCCAAAACTTACATTTACCAAAATAAAGTTTCATGTCATGGGAATTGGGACATTTTCGTTGTTTTGGTAAAATATTTCGCTCCTGAAAAAATAAAATTGCATCTTGTTCTGTTTCTGCAAATCCCAAATACGCATTTTCGTAGCACTACAAAATGGCGTCAAAACTCAGCAAATATGCAGCTGTTATATTGGCGCCACTTAAAAACCGCCAAATCTGTAGCTGTAAGATTGGCGACACTTAAAAATCGCCAAGTCTGTTGCCAAGGTACCGTTAATACGTAAGTACCAATTTTTATTTCAATTGTTATAAAATTTCTTTATTACCAATTAAATTTTTTTTTCATAATGTATATATATACATATACACTGAAGTGACAAAAGTCATGGGATACCTCTTAATATCGTGTCGGCCCTCCTTTCGCCCGGCGAAGTGCAGCAACTCGACGTGGCATGGACTCAACAAGTCGTTGGAAGTCTTCTGCAGGAATATTGAGCCATGCTGTCTCGATAGACGTCCATAATTGTGAAAGCGTTGATGGTGCAGGATTTTGGGCACGAACAGACCTCTCGATGATGTCCCATAAATGCTCGATGGGATTCATGTCGGGCGATCTAGGTGGCCAGATCATTCGTTGGAATTGTCCAGAATGTTCTTCAAACCAATCGCGAACAGTTGTGGCCCGGTGACATGGCGCATTGGCATCCATAAAAATCCCATCGTTGTTTGGGTACATGAAGTCCATGAATGGCTGGAAGTGATCTCCAAGTAGCTGAACATAAGCATTTCCAGTCAATGTTCGGTCCAGTCGCACCAGAGGACCAAGTCCATGCCATGAAAAAACAGCCCACACCATTACGGAGCCACCACCAGCTTGAACAGTGCCTTGCTGACAGTTTGGGTCCATGGCTTCGTGGGGTCTGCGCCACACTCGAACCCTACCATCAGCTCTTACCAACTGAAATCGTGACTCATCGGACCAGGCCACGGTTTTCCATTCATCTAGGGACCAACCGATATGCTCACGTGCCCACGAGAGTCGCTGCAAGCGATGTCGTTCTGTCAGTAAAGGCACTCGAGTCGGTCTTCTGCTGGAATAGCCCAAGAAAGCCAAATTTCTCCGCACAGTTCTAACAGACAAGTCCCTTATACGTCCCACATTGATTTCTGCGGTTATTTGACGCAGTGTTGCTTGTCTGTTAGAATTTACGACTCTTTGCAGACGTCGCCGGTCTCGGTCGTTAAGTGCAGGCGGTCGACCACTGCGCTGTCCATGGTGGGATGTTATGCCTGAAATTTCATACTCTCGGCACACTCTTGACACAGTGGATCTGGGAATGTTGAATTCCCTAACGATTTCCGAAATGGCATGACCCATGCGTCTAGCTCCAACTAACATTCCGCGTTCAAAGTCTGTTAATTCCCGTCGTGCGGTCATCATCACGTCAAAACCTCTTCACATGAATAACTTGAACAGAAATGAAAGCTCTGCTAAAGCACTGCGCATTTATACCTGTTCTACGCGATGCTACTGCCATCTGAAAATTTGCATATTGCTATCCCATGACTTGTCACTTCAGTGTATATATGTTATTTATCAAAATCAGTTCATTGCTCTTAAATCACTTCACCTCCTTTTAACTATCAATGTTTTTTCCTTCGTCAATGTTTCTCAGATGCAGATAGGAGTTTTAGGCCCGTTCGGGGCCAGGGCACTCCGAAATCCTGTAAAGACGACAGAGATTTATCAAAATCAGTATTTGTAACAACTTAAAAACAACAAATCATAAAATTTGATTTTATTTGAAAACTATAATGATAGCAAAGGATTTAATTTATTCTTGATAAATTAAATTAAGTAGAGCAACAAAGTATCTGTCAAAATGTAAATTTTAATTTTGTATATTTTTGTAATAAATTTTACAACTTTTTTCTGAATTTCAATTAAATTATGTATATTATAACTGCATTGGCAAGTTATTAAGATACATAACAGATTTTATATGATATATTTATATTATATTAATATAGTAGATTTATTTATGACAAATTAAAAAAAAAAATTTTTTTTGAAAAAATAATTTAGTAATTTACAATATATTTAAAATAATCTTATCACCAAAGAAGTAAGAAATTGCTGGAAGAAGCTTATGCTGAAAAATGCATTTTAAATAATCAGAAAATAAACCTATGGAATATATATATTTTTTAATATTTGCAATTCCATCCATTTTTAATATTTGGCATTGCTGCAATGTAATAATACAAGAGCGAGGTTTCATATTTTCAGTAAGCAAGGCCAATTACCTATACAGTTTTCACTAAGCAATCATAATAGTGTGCTGTTTCTTTGAAGAACCTCTTCAAAAGTTGGAATTTAATTTTTCTAAAAGACTTTTATAACAAACAGTTGAAATACAAAATAAATGATAAGATATAATTAAAAATTATTTAAATGTTATTAGCTGAGTTTGAAAATAACAAGAATCTTCATTTTATTTCTTATGGATATTTATAAATTCTAAAAGATTTTTATTCTGTAAAATCTATAAAAATTGTCAGTTTTTTCATTAATAATAAGTACAATTTATAATTTTTTATCAAAGTTAAAAATTATTTTAAATTAAATATTCACTTTATTATTAATTTCTAGAAAGCATGAAACAATTAAAAAAAAATTTTTTTTTTTAAATTTTTGGTTAGGTTGGTCTGCTTAAAAATAGGAAAATTAATCATTTGCAGTAAGAAAAGTTTATTTCATATCAACACTTTTCCATGCAATATTTGAATTTCTCAATTAAACATATATTATATATTTTATTATTTTATTATTATTATATATTTTTTAAAAATTATTATCTAATACTTTTAATTGGTATGCATTCTGTACAGAATGTATTGCTTTAATTAATGTTATTTGTCTAAAATATTTGCAAATTAACTTGAAAGTATAAATATGCCCTACAAACTCATACTTTACAATTTTGCAGAAATAATACTGCAATAACAGGCATGCAGAAATAATTAAAAGTACTTTAAATTGTGTTACTAATTAATATACTATGCTTAAAAAGTAAATAATTATTTATATATAGTTAATACCTATTTACTTTACAAGTATATTTTAATAAAATGCATTTGTTTAATAGGGAACGAAAATCTACTGAAGTTAGCACAACATCATCATCATCATCACTAATAATAACATTGATAAAGTAAATTAACCTGAAAACAAGTTCACCATAGTGACTTCAACATTTGGGAAATGCCTTCAAGTTTCAATAAAGGTAATTTGTTTCATATCATATGAATAAAACTTGTGAATATTTTAAATAAAATCGATTTTTTTTGTATGTATTCATTTTTAATAAAATAGAATTAGTGTTTTTTAATCTATTTGAATGAGATTTAATGAAACATAATTTTTTATTACTATGTGTATATCCACCTACTAGGTCTAACATATATTTTTACAAAATATTTATCTTAGCAGTTATTATACATATTTACATTATGCATTAATTTCTGTATTGAAATGTATTTGGTTATTTCTTATTTAATTTTTTTTAAATATTTTTCACTTCTTAATGATGAATTCATTATGTAGACATGAGAAAAAAAAATGATAAGTTTTTATTAATAATGCCTTCTACATTAATATTGATTTATGTAAGTTAGAATTTTTTTCTAAAAAATAATAATTTAATATTGTCAGATTTAAATCATCATTTAATGTTAGAAATGTATAAAATACATTACTAGACTTAGACATTTTAATTTTGATGCAATATTTTTCATCATTCAGTTACGAGGAAAAAAAATGTATGATCAAATAAATGATCACAAGAGATATTCGACATCAATAACTGTTAATTGGAATCTTTTCAGATTGTGATTTTTTGAAATGCTTAAAATTTTTAAAATTTGATTTCAGCTATAGAAATTTTTTGTACAAGTATGTATTTTTGATAAAAATTATTATTTAAATTCTCCACCCACATAATAAAATAAATTTAGTAGTGTCATAAAATAAAAATTCTCAATGCTATGGAATTGTACTAAACTGTGAAATGCTAAAGTTTAAATTATTGTGAAGTGCTAAAGTAAATTAATAAATTTTAATAGGTCTGTCATAATAAAATTTAAAAAATATTTAAGCCCATTTCTTTTTTTTTCATGTATACATGATATGAATTAGACATATCCTTATAATTTATGCTTATTATTTTCATCATTTAATAAAGATTTTAAGTACAATGCTATTCTTATTTAATATTCAGGATTTTTTTCTCAAATTTTTACTAAATTTTTTATTATATGTTTATTTACTAAGTTTTTTATTATTACTAAGTTTTATGTTTTTTATTATAAATATATAATAGCATTACTTTCTTTTTATAATAGGAATTATTTGAAAAAAAAATTATTTGTCTTTTAAATCAAATTTTTATTATTTAAAAAATTATTTTAATTGCTGTAGAATAAAAAAATTAGTAGAATTTCAGGGCTTTTTATTAGAAATATAATTAAGAAATTAATATGCACTTTGCTTTACGTGAATTCATTCTTCTGAAAAAAGAAATTCACTTTTGTATTAAGTGAATTTCTTTTTTTAGATTTATTTATATTATACTTTGAATGAAATAAAATATATTAATTTATTTTGGATGTTTTTTTTTAAATTCATTATAGTTAAAAGATATTTTTTTGTGTGATAAATAAAGAAGAGGATGAACAAAGAGATGTCCCAACTGCAAAATGTAGATGAAAACAAGTCTTTTGTTTGCAATCTATGCAAGAAATCCTTTTCTCGGATGAGTAATTTAAAACAGCATACTGTTTACCATTCAGAAGCAAAGGCCCATGCGTGTCATATTTGCTACAAAAGATTTTTTATGAAGAGTGCTTTGAAGAGACATTTGCTTATTCACACTGGACTCAAACCTTACGTTTGTGACGTGTGCAGCAGAACTTTTGTTCGAAAAGCTTATTTGCAAACCCACATGCTCACTCACTCAAATGAGAAGCTCCACCCATGCACTTTGTGTGGAAAATCCTTTGCTCAAAAAAGCACTTTAAATCAACATTTGAGGACTCACACAAAAGAAAGGCCCCACTCTTGTGAATTATGTAATGCAGCATTTAATTCTGCGTACTATTTGAAAACACATTATCGAGTGCACACTGAAGAGAAACCGCATGTGTGTGACGTGTGTCAGAGAGGATTTTCGCGAAAAGGACAATTAATGAGCCATTTGCTCACCCACACAAAAGTGAAATCCCATATGTGCGAGATATGCCAAAAGGGATTTTTCCGAAAAGGACATCTAATGAGTCATTTGCTCACTCACACAAAAGTGAGGCCCTATATGTGTGAGATATGCCAAAAGGGATTTTTTCAGAAAGGGCATCTATCTCGTCATTTGCTTATACATAAAAGAAAAACGTCTCAAAAACTTGATGCATCTCGCAAAGCTTGTTCAGATTCTCGGATTTTGAAGGAATGTATCCTCTTGCATGACACGAAGGAGCCATAGGAAGAAGATGACGATATATTGCAAGCCACACATTTATAATTTCATATCATATAATATGTCATAATTTATAATTGTATATTATATAATACTATTTAATTCATTGATTATTTTTAAGAATTGAGCGTATCCCAATTATTTTGCAAATATTTCTCGTTTATCCTGGTGTTTTTAGCATCAAGCTATATTATCAAAGTTTTGACTTTATATTTCAGTTATGTACAATGTTACTACACTCGATGGAAGCTTTCTTTCTTTAAAGTGTACATTTTATTTTGTTGTTTTCATTTACTAGCAATTTCTTTTATTTATTTATTTTTTGCTTTTATGTTTAGCTGTTTTTGTATTTTATAAAAATATATTTTAATTGTGAAATGTATGCCGTTTTGGCAGAGAATATTTTTATACTGAATTGCATAAATATTTGAATTTACAACTTATGCATAAACATTTTTATTTAATAGTTTTGATGTTATCGTGTTTTTACTTGTACTTCTTGCAGGATGTCTCTAGTGTTGCAGAATATTTTTCTCTTTGTCAAATCTAAATGATTTAAATGAAATTTTTCTTGTTCATTTATTTAAAAAAAAAAAAAAAAAAAGACGATTTCAGCAATAAATATATTAAAAAATTCTACTTTTAGTGTTTTTCTTTATGTAGCATTTCTATTGATAAAACAAGACCCTTGAATTTACCCTGATAATATGTTTTAACTTTATGTTTTATTTTAATAAATATCATTTTGTTATCTGTATTTCTTCCTAGTGTAGCAATTTTAGTGGCCAGTAGTGTAGTTCTTTTTAAAACTGAAATAGATTCCATTAAAGTAAAAATATATTTCAGTTGTAATTTAAATGAAATTTGGTATTTTTCACTGTAATGAACAGTAATTCAATTAAATTAAATATTATATATAATTAAATAATGATAATAATTAATTTATAATTTAAATGTGTTTTATAAATCGAATTTACATTTGTAGTATTTGTACTTCAATTAGTAGGGAAAAAATTAGTATTGTTGAGAGTTATATTAAATTAAACTTGGATTTTTATTAAAACATTTTTGAAATTTTTTCGTTTTTATCAAGTTAAAATTCTAAAGATGTTGACTTACATCATCAAAACATTTCTTTAAAACAGATCGAACTCAACTCTCAGTTATCAGTTTACAATTAACAAAAACATTTAATGATAAAGAATCAGTTATCCCTATAATTTATAAACAAATTATAATTAATGGAGGGGTGATAATAATAAAAATTCTTTCGACATTTGAGAATGTTCAAATTGATTTAACATAAAACTACTCAAATCATTATTGTATTGGGTCATTGATAAATTAGGACTGGAATTTGAAAACAACTTATTTATGCAAAATATATAATTAAACAGCAATAAAAAAGTTATATGCACATTTCTATTAAAACGGGAAATGCGGTTTAAAGAATAGGATGCATATACAACACAACACATATGGAATGCATGTTTGCAAATTTGAATCAATATTTCCATAGCAGTCCCGAATAATAATTATGCCAAATGAAATAGAGAAATCTTCAATTGTTCAATTTGCTGTCTAAAGCACTGTTAAAAGGAAATAAAAAATTGTTAATCACTTATCATAATCAAATTAAAAGTTTAATCTAAGATTAATCAATTATGATGAATCTTAAATTAAAGAAATAATAATAATAATATAAATAATAATAAACAAATTCTACATAACAATTAAGCAACTTAAAAATCTAACATGATGATTCTCTTAAATACCACAAATGTGTTAATTTTTGCATACAAAATGAATGCAAAATAATTTTGTAAAGAAATGAATTATTTTAAATTTTTAATTATATCTGTGAGTAATTACGATGAAATCTAAAATTATAGTAGTATGGATCGTCTATACCAAAAGTTTATTTATTTATGTTCTTAAAATACCTGAAACATATTAAGATAAAATCCAATAAAATTCTTGGGTTGAGACATTAGAAAATCTATCAAAAATAATGTTTCTCGGTTCCATTTATAAAAGATTGCCGTTAACTGTTAAAAAAAGTAAGTGGAAAAAAGCAGCTCTGTGAAGATACAACTACAGCATATTATTAGATGTACATTTTTTTACCGTACTATTACCAAAAAATAATTAAACTTATTGATTGTTTTTCATATAATAGTTCAATAGATAACATATATAGGGAAAATTAATATTCTTCACAAAAATTTATATATAAACACTTTCAAAAATACATAATTGTTTGTAACTTGGCTAAAATTTTTATCTAGGCATAAGTTTTAAAGGAAATATTTTATCGAAAAAAAATTAGAAATCTTAAATTGTGTTAGGTTAAAAATATTTTTGGCAGTGACATGGATGTTAGTGGTTCGGAGTAGCAGGTCCGGTCTAATTAATCTAAAGCGACAAATCAAATCTATAAATTCGGGGCCTGATGGCCGAGTAACTAGCGCTCTGGCCCTACAGGTTTCAGGTTCAAGGCCCGGCAATGACATGGATATTTATAGTGGTTAGGAATCCACTTTAAACAGTAGGTCCTGGTCTAATACGACTGTTGAGAATAGGTCTGACAACCCTACCCCATAAAAAGAAATCCTCTCCTACCTTGAATCTGCCAGTAGGTAGACGGCTTGCCTCACCATGGGGTTATGCCAGTGATGATGATGATGAAAGTGACAAAAAAATTTATGTGCTTGATAATATGGTTGCAATTTATGGTGCTGGATAGTACTACAAATGAATTTATTCTGTACTCGCAGGACTACAAACTCAAAAAGAAGAAAAAAAAAAAAAAT
>BPLQ01013475.1:365870-376490 GCA_021605075.1 Caerostris darwini | reverse complement strand
CACCTTCCTTTGAGACAAATATATATATATATACTTTAATACGACTTTCTAAGATGAAGAAGAAAAATCTCTTCTATTCTGAGAAAATTTTATTTTAAATATTTATATATATTTTTTTTTATTGGAAATGAAGTAAAAACTTTTATTCATTCAAGCCTTAATTCCTCATTCATTAATAAGCAAAAATACCTGTTGAAAGTGAGTAAGACATATGTTAAAATTGGAGTTCACATTCATTTTTTTTTTTTTTTTTTTTTTTTTTTTTTAGGTTTAACCAAAAAAAATTTTTTTGAAAAACATTTTGGGGCCGGCAGTGAAAAAATATTTTCTATTATTAAAATCAACAAAATTTAAACAAAATCAAAAAGCGATGATGTAGTAGGAAAAGAGAAATTGAAATGGTCATAGAAAAACAGGATAATAAGAAAGACTAAAAATACTGATATACTACAGTGCCCCAAAACTAAAACCAATTTTCAATTTAAATTTCCCTGACATATGAAATTTCTTTTTTATGTTGTTGGCACTGTCCTTGACATCTGTGTGGAATTTCACGTCAAAATATTCATTAGTGTTTGAGTTACGCTTGGCTTTGTGAGACGCTAAAACTGATTCCGGCGATTTTTGAAATGTCTGAATGAATTGAGTGAATTGAATATTCGTGTGTGGAAACATATAGAGTGTTGCAGAAGGTGAGCAAACTATATCAGAAAGAAATGTTTACAAGTGATATAAACAGTTCAAAGAAGGCAGAGAAAGCGTTGAAGACGAAGAGTCCTCTGGTCGACCATCAACCTCAACCGACGAAGCTGATGTCCAAAAAATTAAACATTTGGTGCTTGCAAACAGTCGATTTACAATTAGAGACCTTGCTGCTGATGTTGGAATTTCAAAAGGATCGGCCAATTCCATTTTAAAAGATGTTTTGGGCCTCAAACGCATCAAATCTCGATTGGTACCAAAAACACTGAATTTTTTGGGTAAACATCGTCGCGTTGAAGTGTGTGAAATAATGCTTTCTGACTATCAGGAATGAAATGCATCATAACTGGAGATGAGATTTGGATTTATGCTAACGACCCGGAAACAACCGATATCGAGCGAATATCGTGTCAAAGGTGAAACAAGACCGAAAAGATCACGCCAAAGTCGCTCCAAAAATCAAGGTCATGTTGACTGTTTTCTTCGATTACCGCGGTGTGGTGCATTATGAATTCCTCCCACCAGGCCAAACTGTCAACAAAGAATATTATTTGAGTGTTATACGTCGTTTGCGTGGAGCTATTCGAAAAAAGAGGCCACATTTATGGAAAGATAACTCTTGGTTTTTGCATCACGATAATGCGCCAGCTCACACTGCATTGATTCTTCATGACCTTTTCGCCAAAAATGAAACCATATCGTTCCACAACCACCGTATTCCTCTGATTTAGCACCGTGCGACTTTTGGCTATTCCCTAAACTCAAAAGACCACTTCGGGGTCACCGTTTTGAGTCGATTGAAGAGATTCAACATGAATCGGCGCGTGCTTTGAAGGCCATCTCCCCCAATGACTTTTTAGCATGCATTGAAGATTGGAAAAAACGTTGGCATAAGTGCATTGTGTCCGGAGGGGATTACTTTGAAGGCGATGAAATAAATTTGGAAGAATAAATAAAGAGTTTTGAAAAAAAAAAAAAAAATTAGTCTTACTTTTGGGGCACAGTAGTATGATAAAAATACAGATATATAATAATGTTTATTTATTTTTTTTCTATTCGTTTTTCCTTGGGGTTTCACATGTTCACGTGCACCAATAAAAGGACTGCCACTGCTTATATAAATAAATGTGTATGTATTATGTATGCATATTGAATGTCTAAATAGTAAAAAAAAATATGAAATTGATTACACGCATCAGCTTATATTTACTGTCTGATCATTGATGGAAAATATCCGATGAACAGTTGTTCTTTTGTTTCGGATCTCTCCATTCATTCTCCGATTAAAAATCTCAGGATATCTACGACGGGCACATTTCTAGTCATAACCGTGTTTTCAATTCTTGAAAATTGTAAACAAACACTTATAAGCATGTTTTAGTGTGGTTATTATTAGTAAGCATGATGCACTCCGTTAAAAAACCATTATTCAAGAAAAATATTTTAAACAGTACATTTTTAAAGTTATTGTGTAGTCAACAGTCTATGACTTCTTTTAAGGACACTTTGCTTCTTCCTCAAACAAAATTCCCGCATAAAGTTAACTCGAGCAGCCGGCTTGAAAGAGATCACTCAATTGAAGTTGTTCGTACAAATTTTACTTATATGAAAAAAAGTTACAATAATTATTGGTCTTATAAACTAATACTTAAACAGATTATTATTTTTTGTAAATAACTAACTGGTTTATCATTTGTAATCCAAATGCCATTGAAAATTTTTCACATCTGCATTTTTTATTTTTGTAAAATTACTAATGGCTATAATTTTATATTGAAAATTTAATTTGTATGTTAATGTATGAATAACATTTTTTTTAAAATACAGGATGCGAAATTCAATGAATTATATCACAAACAACGAGAAAAATCTGAGAAGGACGAATTCATTTTGCATGATGGCCCGCCTTACGCAAATGGAGATGTTCACATTGGTCATGCCGTTAATAAAGTGAGTTTGCTAATTTTAATGTATTTAACGTGGAATTTTTAAGGGGGGGGGGGGGGAACCCCTCAAAAAAGACTTTTTTTTTTTAAAATTTGCTGCTGTACTAGGTTACAGAATTGATTAAGAAATAAAAAATGTAATAATAAACGATTAGAGGAAAAAAATTCAAAACTATTTTCTTTTTTTTTAAAACAATTAATATATTTTCTGACATGGGAAATATATGAATTTTCTAACATTTTTTTTTTAACATGAACCTGTTTCTAACTTTCAAAATGTAAAATGAAATATTTTTCAAAAAAATAATTATAAAAATGAGTAGTAAATTATGAATAATATAAAATGTAATTATGAATATTATACAAAGTATAAAAGATAATTACAAGTAATTAAAAATTACAATATACATAAGTTTTAGAGCCATTATCCTTATTAGAAATAAAATAATAATAATAAAAAAAAATTATCATTGATTAGGAAAACATTTATGCCAACAAAGTAACCCCTTTACAATTTTTTTTAGTTCAGCAAAATATGTTATTTTGTATTAAAGGAAAAACTTTATAGTTTTTCTTCCTTTTTTCAATTTGTAAAATATAAATTTTTAAAAATATGAATCTGTTTCTAATATGTGAAATATAACATTTTAAAATCTGTTTTCATTGGTACTTACGTATTAACGGTACGTTGGCGACAGACTTGGCGGTTTTTAAGTGTCGCCAATCTAACAGCTACTAAGGTTACCAAACCAATAGAATAGATTGGTGCCACTTAAAAACCTCCAAATCTATAGCTGCGGTTGGCGCGTGTGCTCTTTATTGGTGCAACTGTCGCCAAGGTACCGTTAATACGTAAGTACCCTATTTTCAAATATGAATCTGTTTCTAATATGTGAAATGTAACATTTTCAGAAATTTTTAAAATGCTCCATTTCACATATTAAATAATTAGAAACAACTTTGACAGGTTTGCCTAAACCTTCTGAAATAGTATAAGTATTTTTAAATTCTAAATTTATAATTTTCTTACTATGATAATACTATATACTTACTATAATAACTTAATTTTTAATAAACATTTTAGTCTCAAAATAAATTTTAAAAATTCTGTTGGCATTGACAAATTAAAATATTTCTAAAATGTTTCTTAAATTATCAAAAATATTAAAATAATTATATTAAACTTTCTAAATGAACATTTGATATAGTTTTTATCTTCGTCTATTTGCTGATTTCTGTTGCCGTTATGTACAGATTTTAAAAGATATAACAGTTCGATCTGAACTACTGAAAGGTAAAAAAGTGCACTTTACCCCTGGCTGGGATTGTCATGGTCTCCCCATTGAACTGAAAGTATTGAAGAATAACCATAAATCTAAATCCGGTGCATCTCAAATAGACATTCGTAAAAAAGGTAAAAAACTTTGAACTTTGTGTGTGTTACAATGAATTTCCCCAAAAGATTACTTTTTATATCCTTTTGTTTTGGTAAAAATATTTTAATTGCTTCAACTTTACATATTTTGCATATATGACAATAACTTAATCTTTTATTGTTTTCCATTTGCAAACATTAATAAAGTTAATAGAATATGTTTTAATCATTTTTTGTTCTTCAAATGCAAGTAAAATTTCTTGTTAAAATAGGCATTTGCAATTCAATAAGTTTTTGAACTTTCTAAAAGACTGTATTGCATTCATAATAAATTCATCAAAGATCTGTATATATAAAATGATTTTTTGAAAATGTTTTTACTGTACATAATGGTTTTATTAAAAAAGATTATTTTTTGTACTGCTAGCATTTATTTAAATACATTTAAATTGATTTGAAATTTTATAAAAAAAAATCCTATTATTTTTATCAATTAATTTAATTTTTATAGTTCATCAAAATAGAATAATTACTTTTACATTCAATTTTCTTTCAAATTATTTAGATGATTTCTTTCTTGCAGCTTTTTCATTTTCTCAAAAAATTATCAAGAACCAAAAATCTTCATTTCTGAAGTGGGGTATTTTAGCTGATTGGTCAAATCATTATTTTACATGTAAACCCCAGTATATCATCCAGCAGTTAAAAATTTTTCAAGATCTGTATGAAAAAGTAAATTTCTTTTTAATTTATTTTTATACTGTTTGTCTCTATTTCTTGAAAATGATTTAGATATAAATTTCCTAATTGTGCCTGTCTAATTTAATTTAAATTAATTTTTCTTTATCGTTTATTCAATATTTTAGAAAGCTTATTTTTTTTACCTATCTTAATTGAAGTTTAACTCTTAAATGTAATTTTTGATATTTTGATTATGTGGAGGTTTTAGGGGTATATTTACCTCACAGGTACATCTGTATCCTTATCTGTAGATATAAATTAAAATTATTTGAAATTACTAATTATCATTTTATATCATAAAATGTTTTTCCAGTAGAAGTTATGAATATTTATACAATAATATCCATTTTGAACTAATATTAAAATGAGCAATATCTTTTAGGAAATAATATTAAGGGATCATAAACCAGTATTTTGGTCTCCTGTTAATAGGTCAGTCAATTCTTTTGCATATATTTTTTTTTAAAAATTCTTTCAAAATAATATTTAAATGTAGTTGAGATACATGATTTTATTATTTATCAATTTTGAACATTGAAGAATTTACACAAACATTAGGATATGTCAAGGCATTTCTCTCAAATTATGTATTTCATAATTACTGGAATAATGTAAAAAAAATTAGCTAGCACCATTTAAAATAGTAAACTGTTCTGTTGTTTTTCTTCCAATTAACTGATTTCAATGGTATTTTGTTTTTTCTCATGTGTCGCATTGCTATAATCTATTTCACCTTGAATTTTTAAAAAATACAATACATAATATTATAACTATTATACTAAAAATTATGTACAAAAATTTCATGAAGTAGAAATATCCATAATTCATTTTTAGTAGAAAGTATTAATAGCCAAACTCTGATAATAACTATGAATTGTTATTAATGAAATTATTTAGTTTAAGGTAAAAAAAAAAAAAAGTGGTTTTAAGAATGTTCTGACATTGATGCATAAACTGCATTATGATTATCAAATTTGGCTTAGAAATTGGTATATCTAATCCCAGTTATTACATATCAAGCTGCAGGCTGCCTTCATCTTTATGGATATAAGAATGCTAGATTGTATGCATTTAGTCATTGTATAGTGGGCACATGCAGGCCTGGATATGAGTGATGGTCATTTTGATTACCTTCTTATGGGAATACCATATCATATGCAAATACTACTGCTTCTACCCCTATTAAAGCTTTTTTTGGTACTTATGTATTAACGATACCTTGGCGACAGACTTGGTGGTTTTGAAGTGTCGCCAATCTAACAGCTACAGATTTGGTGAGTTTTGACTCCATTTTGTACCTTTTTTTTTTTATTCCTGTGCACTCGACACAATATCAGATTCAAAACTATGCACCATAGAACTATGATTCATTTAGGCAACTGTTATGTACTCGCCAAGTACGGATTCTCGCCTTGCAGTATTATCATAACATCCTGTTTGTTATATTTATAATTATGTAATATTTAAAATAAAATTGCCTTTTATTATTTGTAGGACATCATTAGCTGAAGCAGAACTGGAATATAATCCTAACCATGTAAGGTTAGTAGCAAATGACATCAAACTAGTAAAATGTTTATAATTTTTTTTTTCAAATGATGTTAAGATTGTTTAACGATAATAATGTATATTTAAAAAACTTTTTTTTTTTTATATGTGTGATTGTTTATATTGATAAATTGCAAGTAAACATTCTTAATAAAATATAATTTATTGTGCAATTATTTTGTAGTTCATCTGTTTTTGTCAAATTTTCTGTGATAAAGTGCCCTGATGTTATAAAATCTAATTTAGGTAAGATTCTCTTTTTAAATTAAAAAATATTTTTAAGTTTCATATAAGGCTAAATTCTTTGGGTGAAACTTATTTGATTATCAAAAACATTATTGATCTATTAAAAAAATTAAACTTAATAATGTAGAAACATGATAATAATTGATATAGTACTTTTCTGAACCATGAATATTATTCATTTTTGGATGTTGCTACTAAAATTATATAATTATTAAAATTATTTTGTACATCATTTTTATCACATGTGATTGATAATAATTTTGTAAAGTAAGTTGTACAAATTGAAGTTTAAGTCACATATTATTTAAATAAAATGATTTTGTTTAACTTTAAAAGAACACACATTTTACAGTACCAAATTCAAGTCTAAATATTGTGATATGGACAACAACTCCATGGTCTCTTCCTGCTAATCAAGCCGTATGTTATGCTGCTAATGCAAAGTATGAAAAAAATTATCTAATTAGCAATCTTTAATTATTTATTAGTTTTATAATTTTTTTATTTATTAATCTTCAATTATTATTAGTTTTTATCCACTTGAAATATGCTTTAAAAATTGAGTAATTATCAAAAGTATGAGTATTCCAAAACTGATGTATGAAATTTATTTCAAAAATAAATTACAAATTATTTTGTATTTTATTTGTAATTGTACAGATTAATTTTATTATTTATAGTAGATCTTTTTTTTGTTAGCTTTAATTTGAAATTATAAATATCATTTTAAGTATTTTTTAATTAATTTTTTGATTTACAAACAGTGTAGTAAAAGATGACTTCTCATATATATTTTATAATGCTTGCTCATTTTTATTATATTTTTTCCAGGTATTGTGTAGCTTTTTGTAATTCTAAAAAGGAATTTTATTTAGTGGCACAAGAAATGTTACCATTTTTAGAAAAGGCCATGCAAATGGAGCTTAGAATCATAACAACATTTGAAGGTGAAGCTGTCTATGTATATAATTTTAGCATTTTTTAATTAGTATTTTTATATTACATAATTATATTATTTTCATTTTTAATATTCTTTAAGAAATATAATTTATGCCTGAATTATTCTTGGAAATTTAAGTTTTAATTATTATCGTGCAGTTTTTGTATTAACATTTATTGTAATTTTTTTCTTATGTGTTCATATGGTTCTTTTTTTGATTTTTATATGATTGAATGAATATTTATATATTTGTTAATATTTTTTGCTATTTTTTATTATTTAGGTAATTTTCAATTTAAGAAGTAAGAAGGGGGGGATTCATGTAAATATTTTTATCTATGAGCTTAGTCATTCATTTTGGCTACTATAATATATTGATAAATGTTTTATAAAGCCAAACTTTGTGAATTTAAAAAAATTTAATTTTCATTTGAATAAATAAATAAAATACAAAATTTGTGAGCAATCAATTAATTCTATTTTACACTTAATGATGCAAGGCAAAGTTTTGAAAAAGAAATAACTATTTAAAATAAAGCTCCAGAATAGTACTTTATATAACGTTAATTGTAAAATGTTTAATGTCATTGTTAATTACTAATTTATTTGCATGATTTTAGGCTCTCTGTTAAAAGACATTACATATTCACACCCACTATCAAAGGACAGAGAATGTGTTCTTCTACCAGCCAGTCATGTAACAATGGATAAAGGGACAGGCTTGGTTCACATGGCCCCCAATCATGGTTTAGAGGATTATGTTGTTGCCAAAAAACAACAGATTCCTCTTGACGTAAGTTCCCATTATTTTAGTTTCTATTAATCCTCATTCACAATCAATTTCAAGAAGGGTTTTCAACAACTTGTTGCCTTTTTTCCTCTGCAAAAAAGATTCTTAAATTCTCCATTTTAAACAATTTTTATTTATTTCATTTTAAATAATTTGTTTTTGAATTTTATTAAACAATATTTTTTGTATTAATTTCAATTAGCTGCTTCTGCATTTATGAAAGTAACTGGTACTTCCATTGCTGTTACTGAATTTTATTTATTGTGCTAAATTTTGAAAATTATTATTTTTTTTTTAACTTTTTAGAAACATAACATTTTATCTAAAATTTTATTTCTTAAATTTTTTATCTTATTAAATTCATAGTGTAAATATTATTTTGATACTATTTGCTTTATTTAATGCCTGCATATTTCTGTATCTTTAAGAGTTCTGTACAGAGTATAGAAATAATACAGAACATAGAAAGTGTAAAATTTCAGTCTAAAAAAAATAGACAAAATACAGAACTCAGAAAGAGTAAAATTTCTGTGCTCTGTATTCTGTCTATCTTTTTTCGTCTAATTTGTAAATAGAATATCATTTAATTATTTCCTAATTTTTAAAATTCTTTTGGGCGATTTTATTTTGAATTTGTTCCGAACTATTAACTTATTTTTAAGATAAATAATTAATATAATTATTGATGGAAATATCTATCTTAATTGAATCATATCTAACTTAATCTATATCATCTTTCGTATCATATCTATACTAACTTATCAAAATTATTTATCTTAAGATAAATAATTTAAGCACATTATATATAATTATTGATGAAAATATCTTTCCTATGTTTAACTTTATATAATTAAAAGTTTTGTAAATAATTTATCTATTAAAAATAAATGGGGAAATAAAATCTTAATCCAATATTATAGATTTTATATGTTTTCCCTAGCCTTGTCTCGTCGATGAAGATGGGTGTTATAACTGTCATGCTAATGAAGATTTACAGGGAAAGGCTGTTTTAACAGAAGGCTCAGAATTTATTTTAGACCTTCTTCGTAAAGATATCCTTCATTTGAATGAATACAAACACAGTTATCCTTACGACTGGCGTAGCAAAACACCAGTAATCATTCGAAGTTGTCATCAATGGTTTATAGATGTTAATGAAATAAGAGATATTGCTATTGTGAGTATTTATTTTCTATTACTTTTCACTTTACTTTTTTATAATACATGAATGCTACTATTAAATTAAAATTCTATACTTTTATTCTGATTTAATTTTCTGACTGTCAGTTATATTAAAATTAGGAAAAACCCTATAGTTTTATTTATTTAGATTTTTATGTTTATTGATAATACGCTTAAAACTGTTAAGTTTTTTTTTTTTTTTTTTTGGGGGGAAATTTTTAAATTTTTTGATAACTTTTGATTGTTTATTTTTATATCCTAATGATGATTAACAAAAATAAGCAATGCCAACATTTTTAGTAAATTGGTTCAACTTGTTCAGAATATATTACTAAACAAAAAAAAGAGTAAATCTTTGTGTGGTTGCATTTTTATGTATGTTATACATAAACTTGTAAAAACAACCAGTTTTTGGTTACTATCTAATTTTGATTTAATTACATTTAAATTTGAAATTATCCAATAAAGCACACTTTTTTATAGTTATGAATAGTAATTTTTTTTTATTACATCTTATAAAAATTATGAATTAAAAATTTTAATGTACATATTTAAAAAATTATAAATTTTAAGTTTTATTTTTGTAATTAAGAAGTTATAGTGAAATTGATGTTATTATTATGATGGGGTTTTGTTTTGATTGCAGGAGAATTTGAAGAATGTGAATATTGTTCCAGATCATTTCAAAAAGGTTTTTCGGCATCAGTTGGAATCTTCTCCCCAATGGTGTATCTCCAGGCAAAGAGCTTGGGGTGTTCCCATACCTGCATTTTATTCTTCTCATCTGAATAAACCTCTAGTTCACAGGTTAGTTGCAATCTCCATTATTGTGTATTAATATAACCGAATGTTATATGTGTATTTAGCAAACATGAATATTTATGGAATAATTTTTTACATATTTGCTATGCAGAACTTTTCCTGTAAAAGCAAAATGTAAGCGCACTATATTTATATCTGAAAATGAAATTTAATATCATGAAGCTTTATTTATGCACTATGCATTTTTGTTGAAAATTTGAATGTATGCATTGTTAATTTCTTTCATTTATATTTTAATGTTATATGCATTAATGTCACATGTCATATTTAAAATGAAGTTATAAAAAAAAATAAAGAATGGAATCAAGAATTGAATGAATGAAAGTAT
>BPLQ01013475.1:348390-365860 GCA_021605075.1 Caerostris darwini | reverse complement strand
TATAAAAATGTTTCCTTCACAACTTTAGTGATGAATTAACATTTTTAAATTTAAACAATTTTGTAAAATACTTTGGTTAAATACTTTTGCATGCTAATCAATTATAGAAACTTAAGGATTCAAAAACATTTTCTTTTACAGGATTCTAACAGACCATTTATGTTCATTAATCGAGACACATGGCATTGATACATGGTGGGAAAAAGATGTCAATGAACTGCTGCCACCAAACTTAAAAACTGAAGTATATATATATTTTTTTGTTGTTTCATTAATTTCAAAATATTCTAAAAGTTTTGAATATTAGTTCTTATAATGCATCGAAATGATGATGTTTCTGTAATTGCTTTCAAGGAAAAATTATTTTAATGATTTATAAAATATGTGTTTTTTAAATTTGGGAGTAATAAGATTATTTATTTTTCACTATTTTTTATACTTTGTGTTTATTTGTAGTTAAAATTGCCATATGAGCAATATAAAAAAGGCTGTGATATTATGGACATATGGTTTGATAGTGGTATCAGTTGGAAATGTGCTTTACCAGGTATAAATTAAATTTCCCTTTTTTGCTTATAATAAATTTATTTTTATTTTATTGCTTTCGAGTTATTGATGTGTTTTCTTATGTTTTACAGAACCTCATGTATCTGATGTTTGTATCGAAGGTATTGATCAGATTAGAGGTTGGTTTAATTCGTCATTGTTGACATCGATAGCAACCAGAGAAAGGGCACCCTATAAGTAAGAAAATGTTGCCTAATGTTATGCATATAAATGTAAAATTGAGAATCGAATGATTATTCTTTGGATGAATATTTTTTGAATGAAATATTTTTAAAGTAAGGACTAATTTTATTATTCATGTAATACTTATTATGAATAGTTTTTTCATCATAAATTATTATAAGAAAGTATAATTGTAAGTAATATTTATACTTTTTAAAAAAATTTTAACACAAGTAAATTTTAAAAACAATTGATTATATTTCAAAAATTTCAATATTATTTACAGATGTATAATTTGAAGAAAAAACATAGGAATCAGTTTTATCATAAAATTGTCTTTAATTAATTTATATTTTTATGAATATTTTTAGAGTAAAAAACAATAAATGTGGAGAAATTTTTTTTTTCCTTTTTGAGGTACTTAAGAATAAAAATTGAAACATATAACTCTGAACGGATTACATATAAACCAGCAATCAATTCTAAATTTTCATTAATATTAAGAATTTTCTTAATTTCACCATGCAGTGATTGGGAATTTCATTCAGTTCACTAACTTTTCATTGAATTGTCTCTTCAGGACCCTTGTTCTTCATGGTTTCACAACTGACTCTGAAGGTCGAAAAATGTCAAAGTCAGAAGGAAACATTATAAGTCCTGATGATATTATATCTGGCTCAAAAGTAAGTCGCCTCACCCCCAATGAAATGTTTTAGGAAATAAATCCATATTGTATTATTTTCAAACTTTTTTTATTAAAAAATGTCTTTATTAATCTAAATTGTGCTATTCTTATGTGTTTATAAGTAGAAAAATAAAATTCCACCCTATGGGATTGATGTTTTGCGTTGGTGGGTTGCAACTCATGCTTGTCAGTCTGAAAACATACCAGTAAAAATGGACATTTTTGACGAGTGCTCTCAAAACTTGAATAAGGTAGGTTTTTTAATTAAGATTATAAACAATTTTCTTTGTTAAATGAAGCGATTCTGAAGAAAAAAAAAACTATATTCTGAATGCATTTTTTTTTATAAATCGTTTTAAGTTAATTATAAACCTTTGTTAATTACTTAATTTTTAAATATCTTTCTTGCTGTTTTAAACTTTTTTTTGTTAACCATTTATTTGTTTTAAAAATATGTTTTAACTGTGTAATATATTTTTTTATATATTAAATAATATATATGTTTTATTATTTAACATATAAAAGCAAAACATATTAATGATTAAATAGGATTATATATATGATTAAATATGTTTTAATTTTTATAATGAAAATTACAAATCTGTCAACAGTTAGGAAAAACAATCTCTTGTTTAATCTAAATGATTTATATTTTTATGAAAAAGAAAACCTTTTATATAGATTATTTGAATGATGAATATGGAATTAAGATTATTTTGTTCTATGTTTTTTAAAACTATTCAAGTTATTATAACTAAGAGGGATTGTATTTCATTAAGCTAGATCATGAGTTAGCTAATTTCTCTTAATCAAAGTACCAATCAATTATTCTTATCCTCATGAGCTGTGTAAAGACTGTACTTTTCTACCAGCAATCCATAGCAACCCATATTTGTCATTTTTGGTGGTAAAAACAAAAAGAATTTTTTGATATAATCCACTGAAATATGATCTTATTCATTCATCTCTTTGACAAATTACGAATCAATAAAATTCAGTTTATTGTACTTGATTTCTCATACCTACAAAGCCTTTTTCAATATCATCATTTGAAAAGCTAACATACACGTTTAAGAAAGATGTATGCATATAAAAAAAATGCATGCATCTATTATGAAAATTATTTTCAAAACTTTCATGAAAATACCATATATTTCCTAATATAAGCTGCTCTGTGTATAAACAGAGTGGGTATTTTTTATTCATAAAATGCACACAAAATCCGAAACCTGAATATAAGCCAAAATAATAATTTAAAAAATCCCGTAATATTCCAACATGTCACTATGAGGGTGAAAATGCTGTCAAGCAGTTAAAAAGGTGAAATATTTTCCAAAGTAAAATGCCAATGATAATAGTTACAATTTTGGTAACACTATCTAAAACTAAATTATTTCTATTCAATTTTGGTCTTGTATACAATTTCTGGTATCTGTGCCATTTTATTGTCTGAAAGATGAGCTGGAAGAGAAGTAATAACATTTGTGCATCTCAATGCTTTACTGTTAGTCTGGCTCAAATTTCACCAACATCAGATTTTCAGTTTAGGTGACGACACAACAAATCAGCAATATGAGGAATTTTGAAAATAAAATAACTCATTTTCATAAAGCATACAAGTCATTTCATTTAAACTTAAGAAATATAAATAAAAGAAATAAAATATTTGACTATTCATCACTTTTGACAGTGATGCAAAAGTACCGATGTTTTTTGCGAGCATAGCAAATTTGTATATATTTGCAGATTATAAGCAAATAACTACAGTAGTACTTTTTATAGTTTCTAAAATAATAATAAAAGTTTATATAGTATAATACTTTATTATACTTATTTGGAATCTTTATTTTTATTAATAGCTACGAAATGTATTCAAATTTCTTCTTGGAAATTTGAATGATTATAATCCAGAAATCCACATAACTTCTCCTGAGAATATGAGAGATTTGGATCTATACATGCTTTTTGCTCTCCGAAAATTTCAGCAAAAGGTATGTGATTTCCTAAAAATTTCATTTCTTTTATGCTATTTAAAATAAGAGTATTAATATTTTATCGTATTTTTCAGGTGGAGAAGCAGTTTAGTTCAATTCAATACAAAGGTGTTTCCAAGGATATTCTTAATTTTATCACAAATGACGTGTCGTCATTTTATTGCCACTTAATTAAAGATAGGTAAAATACTGTTCTTCCCATTTCTACTAACTTAAACTAATCCATTTTTGTTTTAATGAAAAATATTTTACATATTATATTTAATGCCATTAAAACATTCATACCCAATGTTTGTCCTGTTAAATACTAGTAAAAGACTGAAGGAAAACAAAAATACTAAATATTATGTAATTATAAGTTTAAAAAAAAATTTTTTTTTGCATTCTATTAGAATAATTAAACAATGGCTTTGGTAAAAAAATTATTCACCTCAAAATTTATAAAATCCATTACACTATAGTTGTGTAACTATGTTTCTTCATAAAGAAAACTAATTTTGATATAATATACTTGGATGATAAAATGTAGTTGTTGATTATTTAAACCATTTGTGATTTTAATGTAATTTGAAATCTTTGACCATATTGAATTTATTAATTTCTAAAAGATAAATATTTCAAAATAGTTTAGTTTTGTTATTTATTTATATTATGTATCCACTCTTTGTTGATTTATTGATGTTAAAACTATCAGCCAGAGAGGCATGGTTTTGCAATAAATATTGCTTTATTTATTTTACTATCATTAAATGTTTGACATTACTTTAAAAACAGTTCTATTGAAAAATAATTTTCTCCTTTTAAATCTTTTGAAATGAATGGGAGTCATAAAAAGGTTGTCTAAAAGAATTATTTTCTTTGAAATTTTAGAATCCTTAATTTTATGAAATTTCTAATTTTAATATTTTAAATAAATAATATTTAAAAAATTTAATGATAAAAATTTATGTAAAAGTACTATCAATGATTATATTAAACTAATATTTCAATTGTAGAAATTTTATTTTTACAAGAAAATTTGAATGTATGTAGAAAAATAACCATGAAATGGCACGATTTACAAACTTTTTTTATAGATTATATTGCGATATTCAACATGGCGGAGATAGATTGCATTGTCAGACAGTTCTACATTTCATTTTAAGTATCTTCATTCAAAGTGTTGCTCCTATTTGCCCACACTTAGCTGAAGAAGTGTTTTTGTTTTATCTTAATAAAGGTATTTTTTTGCTTTATATGTTTGTTCTGAATATCTCTTTATGTAGTGAATTTTCATATGTTTTATTTAATTTAATGAAATTAATTTTTTGAAGTACACATTAAAATATAAATTATTTTTCTAAATATTAGTGAAAATTAAGTAAGGATTATAAACCAAAATTTAATCAGAAATCCAAATTAAGAAATGAAATATTCATAAAAGTTATTATTTTGTGTTCTAGTCATCATTTGGATACAGTCCAACAATTTTCAACATGTATGATTCATCTTGTATATTATTCACCAAATTTTAAATAATTTTAGTTTAATTTCTGTATATCTTCGGTGAATTAACTATTTTTTTTTATTATATTAAACTTAATGAATTAATAAATATTTAAAAAAATTATATTTTATGTTTTAGCTTTTAAATGTTAGATAATAATAGAAAATTAGGATTTTTATTTATGAAAATGAATGTATTAATAAATTTCAATGCTTTGTTGGTAAAACTGATTATTTCTTACATACAAAAAACTAAGAGAAATAAGTTTCCTTAATTTGGTACAATTACTATTTGAGAAAAATAAATGCTTCAAGAAAATAATGCAATAACATTGTGTTATTTCTTGTCATTTTTAACGACCTGATGGCCAGGTGGCATGGATGTTTGCAAGTGGGTCCAAATTCATTTTAAACTGTAAGTCCTGGTTTGTTTAGCCCTCATGAGCACAAGATGACCGTAAAACCTGCAAACCAAGCCTTGAGATTTTTAAGAATTCTTAGGGAATGAATGTGTGCAAATTTAATTAAATATTTGTAGTATGTAATTTTCTTCATTCAAATGTCAAGAATTTTAAAATGAATGAATATTTTTTATTTGCATTTAATATTCTGTTTCTTTTTAGATTCATGCAGTGTATTTGAATATCAGTGGCCAAGTTTAGATAAATTTTTAGAAAACACTTCATTTCCTGTTTCTGTTACGTTAGCTAACCAAATCAGAGATGCTATTCTAAAGACAGATGTTAAAACTATTAGCATGGAAGCTACTATTGCTTGCAGTGCCAGAATTTCAGATGCATTACAAGTAAGATGGGTTGTGTATTGCAAACAGCTTTAACATTTTTAATTTTCCCCTGTTTTGAAATCTTTTGTACATTATTTCAGAATTTAAACAATAATCTCGCGGATAATTCAGGATTGAGAGAATTTTTTCAAGCTTCTTGCATCAATTTTACAGACCGTTTTGAACATGTACCTCAGGAATCGGTTCTCATAAATGGGAACATAGAGCTCGATACAGGTGAGTTATTAGTTTTTATCATTGATGAAATTGTGCATCATGGCTTTTATATATTTTTAAAATGTAATTATGAGAATTAATGAAGTAAATTTAAAGAGCATGCACATATATAAATGTCCCTATTTGTGTAATATTTTTAATTTATGATGCAAACATATTTTATATTACATTCCATGCATATAGTGCTCCTTTTAGCTTTATTTATAGTTTGAATTATTTCAGTTGAAAAATTATTCTATTTTCTATTGGGCATATTTAAAAATGGTTTTCATTTAATTTTTTTTAAAAATGTTCTCATCAAAAAAATGTTATTGCTGAAGGAAGAATGTATTATGTTTCAATTTTTATTTGTGATGATTTACTTTCATTAAAATGTGCTTGTTTATTATTTAAGGAAATGATGAAGTATTTTCTGTGTTACTGACTAAAACAGAGCAAGAGAAATGTCCACGATGCCGACTTTTTAGATCTCATTCAGCATCTACTCTGTGTCATCGCTGTTCTAATGTTTTGAATATTTCTCATTCTGAAAAATCATGTATGTAAATATATTATTTATTTATTTCCATTAAACAAAGGATCTAAAATTTTATATATAATTACAAACACACATTACCCGACTTCAGAAAATAAGACTTTTTAACTCTTGTTACACTATTTTTCAAATGTTAAGTATCTGGAAAATAATGCATTTATTAATTGCCTTTCAATAGGTGTCAGTTTATACGATTTGCAAAAAACGTAATAGACAATAATGCCAATGAATCAAATACCGAAAAAAAAAAAAGTACATGTCAAGCAATTTTTTCTTCTAATATTTGAACAATTGTGTTATAACCAAACTGCACAATTTTATTTAATGACTAAGAGTAGTTAATTACAAAAATGACTTATTAAAAGTTCTTTAGACTTTCAATTCTCTTACTTTTTTGATAATGCTTCTCGAAACTTTTTATATTCATTAGACAGTATGCACATTATAGAAAGTAGTAGAATACTTACAAAAGTAACGGTGGTTATCGATACACAACAAATATTTATTTTACTTGGAGCCTGCAAGTTTCAAAAAGTCACAAAAATTTCAATTTGCACAACATTTATTTAACACACAAATACATATACACACCATGAATAAATAAAAAAACACTTCAATGTTACATGGTTACCGTAAAACAAAGTTGCAGGAACATTTGAATAATACAAACAGGTACAAAAACAATATTTAATACTTGACATATAAATGGACAGTTCACTTTTTTACAATTTTAAGAAGATTGTTACCGGAGAAAAATTTTTGATGTATGAGGCACATTTCAGAAAAAAGAAACTAAATTGCATTTTGCCAGAAGCAGACATCTTTTGGTGGCACAATTCCAAGTTTATAACATTGGTCTTTGCATGATTATGAGAACTTCAAGGTGAGCCTATAAATAGAGCCCCCTAGGCAGCATAATCTCTATGAGCGTAAAAAGCGCTTATTGGAGACTTAATTGCATTAAAAACTAAGTATATGGAACATTCAAAGAAATTTGGTTTATATTTATTTACTTTTATAACCAATAGACTCTTTTATCGGAAGTGTGCCTCATATAAAAATAGATTAAAAACCTCATTTTGGCCTGGCAATAAATCGCCAACGTTTGGCGCCAAATAGTCGGTTGTCATAACCCTTCTCACTCGTAGTTCGCCCACCATGAGAATAGATCTTGCGCCGTAGGTGCTTTTCCGTTAGCTGAACCCACTATTTCGCCAAACATAATAGGAAAACATCACAAAAACAATCGAAATAAAATAAATCTTTTAATACTTAAAAATTATACAAGAACCTAGATGAAATAAAAAAATGGCATGTGAAAATAAAAGAGTAGAAACAAAAGTTAAAAATAATAAGAATGATCTTTCCTTTGCAATGTGAAATAAATTCAAACAATTAATGATTATGAAATCATTTTCAAAAGGAAATCCAATGATTTCAGTAGTACCGTAATTGAGTTTAGAAGCGTGAATAGATTTAACCAAGGAAATGAAACTCCTTTGAACAGATTGTTTTTTGAAAAATTGCAGTCACCAGAAATGCATTACTATGGCATTTTTTCTTTCTTTTGCCAATAATAATAAATGCAAATAAGAAAAATAGAAACAATTTACAATAACACGTAAATATTAACATAAAAGTAAACAGCAGTCATAAAATTATTTTCATTCAGAGAAGTTTTAAAATATTCAAAAAGAAAAAGTGCTATCTGCATAAAATGATTTCTTACGACTCATAAATCAACCAGTTCGCCTATGGAAGAACTTTTATTTCATGTATAAAACAGAATTTCCTTGATAAATGAGACAGAAGAAATTCTTAGGCCTTTTCTGTGCTCAGCCTCTCTGCTCGGACAATTTGCCCGTCTTGCAACCCTACAGTTATGCCACTGCCCTAAGGGGAGGAGCCTTCACAGGTTTTTTCCTTTGGGTGATAAGAGGACAATAAAATACCTCATCCAGACCAACCGGTAGAAATCACACCTCTCGAGGCAACCCTTTCTCTGATTCTCCCCGCGAGGAATCAAGAGAGCATATTAAATACTGATGAATAGGGCATATTTATTAGGTCCTTTTGCATCACTTTGTAAGCACTCATCAGTTTGTGTGTAACTTGTGGGTTTCAGCTCCACCAAATAACATTAATGGTGGACTGTGAAATGTTCACGTGGGCAACTTTCAATTTCTTTCTATGCATAACTTTTTTTCTGCAATTATTCAGAATAAAAAAAAAAAAAAAAAAAATCATACTCCAATTTCACTCAAACCTCACAGCAACAAAAGATCATGGCCAACGTTTTTCTTTTAAATATCTTAAATTCCATTCATAAGAATAAATTACTTTTCATTTCATTTCAGTACAGTCTTAAATGTATTGAAATATTTTTTTTAAAACTCATTTGTAGTGAAAATAAAAAAATACTTGTGGCCCTCGTGATAAATCATCAAAATCTTCAGCGATGGTTGGGTTTGACTACCAGAAAAGCATAAATTTTTTTTTAGATAAATACAGCTTTGAAAAACAAAAAGTCATTAAAAAATAGCTCTTTAAAATTTCATTAAGCTAAAATAAGTTTTTACTTTTGGCAAAATCAAAATTCTCTTTCATAAACTGTAAAATAAAATAAATGCTTGAGAAAAAAAAATAAAAACATTTATCAGTATAAAAAAAAAGTATGGTATTTCAATTTCTTATAAAAAAATTTTTACTGCAGGACAATTCCTACCATTTTGAAAAATAGCAAATAACACATACACATAGGATGTGATTAAATAAATTTTCATTAGACTCAAGAAATGTGTCTTCCAATATTAACAGGATATTTCAATAAAAAGAACTATTTACACACGTTGTGAATGATGCCGTAATGGAACAGATTACTAGTCTAATGAAAACGTACAACGAGAAAGAGCAATACCAACAATCATGTCACAAACTTACACTTAGAATATCATTTATCTTTTTTGCAACAGTATAAACATGTACCATAATAAAACACATATAAATGACAACAATAGCCTTAATGCACAATATTATAGAGCACAACGAAGCACCAGAATACCAAGAAAAGGACAATTGATCAGTGCATACACATAGGATGTCTACATCTCAATTCACACAGATTTGCAGTTGATCAAAATTGATCTTTAAATAATAATTCTGTATTTTCATTTAACCTTTATTTTGCTTAAAATAAAGCAACCATTTTTTTTACTTTCAAATCAAAATAATCTCACTTTAATATAAAAAAAATGTACTTGAACTTATTTTTAAAAATGCTTCAACACCTCGCTTATACAGAATGGCTTATTTAGTTATCTATAAAAGTTTTTAGAATAATTCAAAGAAAACCTTTTTTTCTTTTTAAATAAAAAGAACAGAAACATTTAACTTTTAATCAAATAAAAAAAAAACTGTTGATATAAATATAACATTCTAAAGAAATTGACTTTAATTAAATTTGAAATTGTATTTTTTATAAACTATTAAATCTGAATTTTTGATTAATCAGATAAAAAAAGTTAACTAAAGAAAAGCGACTGCTTATTCTATTATTTACTTCTTTTCAGACAGGTTTTATATCAATTGTTTTAAAAAGGTTAATTACATCTTTATATTAAATGATTTATACATAAAGATTTTACATCTTTGGTAAATTTTCACATGCCCTTTTATCTCGACAAGATTTTAAGACTATGAAATACCTTCGTCTGCACAAGCACATTACTATGTGTGTGTGTGTGTATCATATTATAGCCAATTAAATAAAATGATTTATATCTTAATACATTCTTTATCAGTGCAATCAAATTTGTTTTCAGGTAATATCACAGAAATAATGATTCTATAAATAAAATAAAAAAATTACTTGGGACTACAATGAGGTTTAGTCATACATCTGTCACTATACATAAAAAAGTTTGCCACATAAATCAGATACTTACTAGTTTGTACTTACAATGAGGTATAAATAACACATTTCTACAATAAATTAATTTAAATATATTTTAATATCAGAAACAATTAGTGCTTAAATTGAAACAGAATGATTTCATCAGAGAAACATATGTCTGTCAATTTATATATATATATATATATATCTCACAGCATAAAATAAATATCAATAGTCTTAAATAAAAGAACACCGAATGAAGTAGTTAGATACACAGGAACGATGGTAATAATAGATTCATCATGTTATCTAAATGAAAAGTAGCAAAACATCTAATTGTGGTTTTTAACCATAAATAATAGCTGACAGAGAAATTGCAAAAAGAAAAAAACGGTACATATCGTTTTTCTTTTACAATAAACACTGTCTGAGAAACACTGATGAAGTAATTTTCATAAAACTCATACTTTCATAAGTTTCATTTTATCACCATTTCACAGTCGAAACATACATTTTTTTTTTATCCACTGTGCACTGCAACTGAAGTAAGAGGTGATGAATTAAGTAGTGGCGTATGCAGATAAAGGTTTGAAATATTGCACCCAAAAGCATATGGTGGTGCTAAATAAACCACTTTTGTATCCATCCTGCAAAGTTTATAATACAGTTTGGATGTTCTGATAGAATAGTTTTTCAAATAATGGGCAAAAGTGGCTTGAAATCAAGTTTTGAGACTTGTACATCAACATACAAACTTGCATTTCGTTACTGTCTGATTTATAATCATTGAGTGAGAATCTAATACTGTTATTATTTAATGCTCAACATCATTTCTTTTTTAATGCTTCATCTTGATTGCTAGTACCAGCTATCTCTAGCTTGCACAGAAAAGTTCAACAGAAATTCATCAATATGCAAATGATGTTTAGTTTTCAGTGGTTGTTTTACAGCAAGATAACAAATTGAAACACAAACTGAACACTAGCTGCGAGTCAAGTGTTTCCTTGGTTATGGAGGTCTTCTATTTCCTCTCCGCTCAAGTATGTGTGCGGATCATAATCGTAGTCTCTTTAAAAGCATAATTTCAGTTTTGAATACCATCAACATGTAGCTCACTCAAAAAAAAAGTACAATAGCAACTCAACAATATGCAGATGAGATGTTTTAGACTTCAGATACTGAACTGAAGTCAGAACAGTTACTAGACTGCTAAATATTGTTTTTCAGAAAGAAGGCAAAACAAATTGAACACCAACCTGCCAGTCAAGTGTTTCCTTCGGCATTGTGGTCTTCTATTCTGCATCCATTAAGGTATTAATGAATCCTAATTGTAATAGGCCATCTCTTTGTCAAAGCAACATCTCGGTTTTGAGTACCATAAACATCAGTCTTCTCTAGTTCACATAAAAAAGTACAATCGCAACTCAACAACATGCAAATAAGGTGCTTTAAGTTGCCAAATATTATTGTTCAGCAAGATAATAACACTGCAAAACAAACTAAACACTAGTTTGCACGCCAAGTGTTTCCTTGGTCACTGGAGCTTTCTATTCTCTTTCCACTCAGGTATGTGTATGGGTCATCTCTCTGTCAAAGCATAATCTCAGTTTTAAATACTATCTAGCTCACACAAAAAAAGTACAATAGCAACTCAACATTATGCAGATGAGGTGCTTTAAACTTCAGAGGCTGCTATATGACTTTTAGCAAGATAATACATTGCAAAACAAACTGAACCCCAGCCTGCACGTCAAGTTGGTTACTGTGATCTTCAATTCACTTCTCCTCTCTGGTAAGTGTAAGTCATGATTTGACTACTCCATTCTAACACCAAATGAAGGACAAACCAAAGAACCTTAATGTAATTCAGTCTATAAGCACTTACTGATTCTGGTAATGATTTTGGATGACGCAAGAACAACTTGTACCATCCAAAAAGGTCATTTTATTATCTTTAGAGATGTTTTATCACCTTATATATCCAAACAGTATTCGTGCATCCATTTTTTGGAATTAAATTCACTATCACTATTCATAATGTTGCAGTTTCTCTGTCAGGTAGTGTGAATCCGCTTCAGTTAACACAATTAATCGCTATTCATTTAGGAGTTGATATAAAATGTATTTGATGATTACTGCAAGACATGTTGACACATAATTTGGCACAAAAATGTTCAACTACTGATGGACAATGAAATACAATGAACTTATTTTATGTTACATACTAATATCATTCCTGTAATGTATTTTAAGCTGCACTACAAACAGTGAAAATGAAATATATTTGAAAATTTCTACAAACTACACTAAGATCATAACAAAATTGCACCAGAATGAGATTTTAAATCATTTTCCATTATCTTCAATACTTCTTGCATCCAAAAGAGAAGTGGCAATTGTAATGCATTATTCAATATCTATCAGTGTCATCATTTATCAAAAAACATTCAAAGGAAAAATACTTTCTTTTACAAGAAAGTAGTTAAGGGAAAAAAAGAATATCAGGGGCTAACATATTGCAATGAGAATTATAAATTTAAACATATAACAAAATTTAAAAAATAATCAGCATTAAGAAAGACCTAGGTCTAAAAGATTCATAACGAATAGTATTACAGGATATTTTTATATATTCAGGTACTTGGAGGATTTGGTATATATTCAATGATAGTAATCCAAAGACATTTACTGCCCTTCCTTTTTTTTTTTTTTTTTTTTAAAATTTTTTTTTTTTAAAAATTTTTTTTTTTTTTTTTTTTTACAAGTTTTCATTTTTAAAACAGTTTACATAAAATGAGTGAACAAAGAAAAATGAAAACCATTCAAACAGTAGGTTTTCTACATATCAAATATCACATGGATATCATAATAAATAGATGTATCTTTGAAATTTTAATCAATGCATTTTTCAGAGAAACACTCCGATTTTGTGACACAAAAAAAAAAAAAAACTTTTCTAAAAAACAATTATCTCTGTTTTGATAAATATTGCTCTTTAATACACAATCTCTAAAACACTGCATTGCATATATGCAAGAAATACTTCTTTTGTATGACGATGCTCACAAGGCTAACAGGAAACTACAATGAACCACAAAAATTCATAATCTTGTGTATTTACAATACAATATGAAATACATAAAATAAGTACTGAATATATTCAAATTGAAATATATCATTTGAATAGCATTTTGTGTACAAAAGAATAAATCTAATATGAGTATAATATACATCTCATTTGTCAGTAGAAAATTCATGGGAATATATCAGTTGAATACCATTTTTTTTTTTTTTTTTTTTTTTACAAAACAAATGTTATGAATATAATATACATGAGATTTGCCAATAGAAAATGTCAAAAGTTCAATATACAAGAGTAATATACTTTCAATCTGATAATGAGTTGAGCTAAAATTTTATAATATTAGTAAAAACATTTCAAACAACATGTTTGAAAATCTATATGAATGCACCGTGAAAAACAAATACTTTAAAACAATTTTATGCTCAATTATAAGATAAATATTAAATACAGAAGACTTGAATGGCAACAGCATTATCTTATCATGGTATGAATTCAAATGGGAATATATCATTTGATTAGCATTTTGTGTACACCACAAATGTGACTTTACACAAGATTCAGCTGTGTATCCATCATTAGCATAAAAGCGCTTGTTATTTGTAACTTATTTTGATATTTACTATGCTTTAATATATTATTTACAAAGGACATAATTATTTTCATATTACTGTACATTACTGTGGTGTATTATTACAATTACATATAACATTAATTATTCTCCTTCATGACCTATTTAAAGGAGATAAAGATATATAATTAATCATTGCTATTTACATATAAGGTGGATTCATTAGTACAAAGCAGTCTAATCTTATTATACTTTTAATATAATTCAGTACTTAAAAATCAACAATTGCAGCACATATATAACATTAAGCAAGTATATTCCAATCCTCATTTTTACTTATGTGAAGGATCACAAAAAATGCTGACAAAATTGTAAATGTTTTTTTTTTTAAATGACTTTCAACTGAAACTACATCAGTCTATGATTTCCAAATAAATCAATAGCAGCTTCAGTGATTGGCTTAGTACCTTCCCAAAGTAAAAAATTTTTTTTTATAAACTGAATGCCATTATCATAACAGATGTACTTGAAATTCAAGTCAACATATGAAAAACCATTAAGCAAAATTAGCACCTTGATGATTCTAATTTTACTCATTGCATCACACTCAATTATTACACAATTTTATTTTGTAATTAATTATCTTTCAAAATTCATAGAAATATAATCCAGAATTTGAAAACATTACGGCCAGTCTTAAAATAAGTGGAAACAATTCATACAAGAATAGTGCATTTTTTATGAAATGTAAATAAAAAATCTTACTTTTAACTGGCAATATTTATAATAAATCCAGTTAGACAATTATCATTTACATAGATAATATTGGCAAATTTATTCAATAACTTGAAAGATATTGTTGAAAAGAAAATTTATATATTTTATTATATATAAAGGAAATTTCGAGATATATATATATATAGTAAATTAGAAGACAATCATACTTAAATTATTTCTTTCAACAAACTACTTTTATACATACATTTTAAACATGAACACTCTATCTAAATATTCTTATTTTCCTTTAAAGAATAATAATTTATTTTTAATCTAAAAGAATTTTTAATTATGAACAAATTTATTTTTTTCCAAGCATTCTCTTAGAAACAACATCAATTTTTCAAATCAATCAATTTTCAATTTCAACATCATCCTTCCAATTTATTTAAAGAAATATTTTCGTTATTTATTGAATAATTTAACTATTAACTAAGAAATGGAAATTTGATTAGTTAGGTTTACAAATAAATTTATTACTAGAAATTTGTCTCTTTTTTAAATTTCATGAATTCTTAATAAAAAGATCTTGATTTCTGGTAGCTACTGAACTGCACACAATCCAATTCATTTATTATTATTAGATCACATCACTGCATAAAATACATATTTTCTACGAAAGCCTAAGAAATTTGAAATATATTAAAGAGCAATGTTTAGAAAACAGAGATAACCTTTTCAATAACATACAATATTCTGTAAGAATGAATATCTTTTTTTGTTCAGTTAATTGACATCATTTATTACAGATATCCAAAGATATTTTGAAAAAAAAAAAAAAATTAGCATGAGTTTAGAGAAAAGTTAAAAATTTCTCTTAATAAAGCTTTAAAAATATTTTCTAAAGCTCTTGCTTTAGAAAGTATTCTTCTGCTTAAGCTTTAAGAATACTTTCTAATTGTCTGTTACATATTTAATTAATCCAGATCCATTTTTTCCTGCATTAAAGATTTCAGCTGTTTGAGATAATTGTTATTAATCATTTGTACTCCTTTTTTTTATATTATGATAGTCACACATATGTGAAAACTTTTAAAAACACTATATACAATTAGTCTTATTATCCTTGCATTTGAAAACTTGAAATTTTTAATCAATGATAAACATATTTAGCACTAAAAATAGTATACAACAAAATATCGTTTAATAAATTATTCAATAAAAATAAAGTAATTTTTTAAAATAATCAACATAGAATACATTTTTAGTGAAAATGGTACCTTAGACATTTGTTCCATCCGTTGAAGATAATTCAGAAATTTAAGTGTTTTTAACATTAAATTTGTAAATTAATCTTTTGATTGGATAGAAATATTTAACTGATATATTTTCATAGTACATAACCAAAGTGACTTCATTTCAAAAGACTTAATTTAACTCTTTAAATACTTCATAAATTTTAGTCAAGAAATTGATATAATATATATAATTGATATAATATAGCCAGAAAACCCCCCAAACAAATTTAAATTTGTTTTCTTTTTCCCTCTTTCAGATTCATATTTCATGATTTTGACGTATGAACGATTTCAAACAAGTTTAAAATTGAATAAAAAAATTAGTATTTGGTTCAATTCTACTAATTTTGAATAAGGATGTCGCCGCAAAAAAAAACATATTTCATGTGAAAGATAATGCATTGCTAATGAATATAAATTAGCCATAAGAAATATTATAAAAAAATGATTGTTAAAATAAAAATAACACTATTCTTTTTATTATACATTCTCACTATTGTCATTAATTCTTTTACACAGAAATACTGAATATAGTTTCTATTTATTTAAGCGTAATTTTTTTCTTCATTAAAATTCCCCATATATTTATAATTCTTTATTTTAGTGGCAATATCTATACATCTTCTGTACATATAGTCAAATTTGTTTCCTTCTTTAAAATACAATATTATGGTGTAATATTTTAAAGAAGAAAACAAAATGTATTATATTGAAGTATAATTACTTTTTTTAAAGTAGGTTAACAGTTGATCCTTAACTGCAGTAGAAATGATGATATTTATAAGATACTTGTGTGAAAAATTAAAAATGTTTATTTGTAAAAGATTTTTCAAAGAAGAGGGCACCATATTAATATTTTCACTAATGAAATGCTTGATGATAGAAGTGTGTGGAACTACTGCTTTTTCATCCAGTTCAGAGCTGCTGGAAATGTTTGAGACATAACCAACTTGTAGATGCTGATACCATTTAAATTGTTAACAGAGCGATGTGATGGCGAATAATGGCTTTTGAGAAAGTTGAAAAAGCTCAGTATTATCACTGTCATTATCCATTTCTGTTTTATCATTGCCCAAGTAAAAGCTCTTATTAGCTGCAGATGATTTTGCATTTATGGGCAGATGGTTTAAGCCAGAAAGGCTCAGGTGGTCCATGGAATAATTTTGAAAATTAGTGGGAGGTTGAGGAGAAGAGCCGAGTTGTTCTAGTTGACGAATTTGATAACTTGTGGAAGGTATAGGAGAAGAACTCAGTTGTTCTGGTTGAGAAATTCCAAAATCAATGGAAGGATTAGGAGAAGAACTCAGTTGTTCTGGTTGAGGAATTTGAAAATTAGTGTTAGGTTGAGGAGAAGAGCTCAGTTGCTCTAGTTGAGAAATTTGAAAATCAATGAAAGGATTAGGAGAAGAACTCAGTTGTTCTGGTTTAGGAGAAGAACTCGGTTGTTCTGGTTTAGGAGAA
>BPLQ01013475.1:322237-347042 GCA_021605075.1 Caerostris darwini | reverse complement strand
GATTTCTATGTTCTTTAGAGCTAGAACTTTCAACTTCAGAAATAGAATTCGAAATGTCTCTAGCAATAGAACTTGAGATGTCTCCAGAATCTAAAGTTGATATGTCTCCAGGATCATAATTTGAAATGTCTCTCGGAAAAGTATTTGAGGAAGTTTTGAGGGAGCAGACATTTCTTTGTTTTTTACAGTTAAAAGAGTTTGGTTGACTTTCATGTTCTTTTGAGTAGAGAGGATTCAACTCAACTCTAAGTTTTTTCATAAATCTAAATTGTGTCGTGTTATCAGTGCTAGAGCTTTCCCTTCTAGGACTAGAACTTGAGGAATTTTTTCTTTTCCAATTCATAAAAACATTATATTCAGTTTGGGTAGGTAAATTGATAACAGAACATCGATAATCTTTGTCTGCTTCATGTGTAGTTGGAGCGGTAATCATCATTTCGCATTCTCTGCTTTCAAGAGGTTCTTCTACAGACTTTCTCTCACAATCTTCATATTGAGAGAAATTTTCAGCCTCTGAGAAAGATTCAGGGACACTTTTCTCCATAGCACTACTTGGCTCATTATTTTGAAAAGGTTCTCCTAAATATCTTTCAATAATAGAAGTTTTCCTTATCTTGTTTGATACATTGTCAGGAGGGTATTTGCGTTTTTTTGCTGGCACATTTGGAATTTTTTCTCTGTAAAATCTATGTCTCTTTTTTACAGGTAAACTTGCATCTACAGCATTCATGCTAATTTCAATTCATAGGGAAAAGCAGCACCAATATAAGACTTATGGCTTCTTAGACCAATTAAAGTAAGGCCCCAGAAGAATGGCTCAATACTTTTAAATAACTTTAACAATGCAATCCTGTTAAAAAGAAAACATTTCAATTTTTAAAATGATGTAGCACATTTTCTCTGAAATTATAGAAAGAAACAGTATGTCTAAATATGCACAAAAAGTATAGAATGTCTCATTAAAAAGTAGTTCAGGAATTATCAATAACGACATTTTAGTAACTTTCCTAATTCAGATTTAAGAATTATATAAGATGTTCACATATAACATTAAGTACAGGATCTTCAATGCAGTAAAGCACCTTGAAGCAAAATACATTTAAAGCAAAGCAAAAAGACAAACTTACCAGAAATGACACCCAACACATCAATGTGAAAGTCGAAATAATGATAGCTTAATTAACATTTTATGGTACTATGAATGGTTTATATATACATAATAATAATACTGACTAATAGGATAGGAGAGGGATTTGGGAGTTAAGAAAAATAAAACTACCATGTAAATAACTTTCTAAATAGATTTCTTCGTATAATCATCAAATTTATTTATTACATTAACAAATCTTTCCTGCATGATCTAAATATAAACACAAAGCATTCTTTACTGCTTTTATCCTCTTTGGTTCATATAAGATGATTAAAATTAATTAGCATCCAATAATAAAAGTGCAAATTGAAGACTACTGTAAACAACCTGCGGTATTTTATGAATCAAAAATTTTTTGTATCATATAATTTTGCATAATTTTTTGAAAATCGTTGCATCTGCCAAATTTTTATCAATTTATGTATATTCTTAAACGACTTGTGATAGTTTGAGATGCTTCCTTTTTAAAGAGACTTAGCTTTGAATAAGTGACTGCAATAGTAGATATCTATCATCCAGTACAAACAATTCACTTACTAGTAGCTCATTCAAAAATATAAATAAAAGGTTTAAAGGAAAAGTTTTCAGTGATGACACAATTGATACTTTTGCAAATGATAAGATCTTCTACAGTGTTCTTAGCAAATCAAATGGTCGTCTTTATTATTTGCAGCCATCCATCCACAACCAAAATTTATATCTTTATTTTTTAGTTCACTTATCATCACTATGTGCTGTATATATTCAGTAACTGATATTACTGAACTAAGGTACTTTTGAAAGCAGTTTTCAAACAGACTCAAATATCACAACTTCCACCATATGTATAAGAGCCAGAGAATCCTGTGATGTTTTTCTAATATTGCTATATTATGTAGCTTCCTACCAACACATTTTTTAGTATCGATTCTTGTTATTCTTTGTTATTATTATTTTTTTTAATTTTCTTTTAATAAAGTATTTATGAGATTTCCTAAATCTACTGGGATGGTTAATTTCTAAATGGCAATTCAATATTCCTGACAGCATGAAAACTGATGCAAAAACTTTAACATACATTACACACTACAGCTTTCAGATTTCTGATATTATATTTCTTCATACCCTCGCTACAATCTAACTTTTAAAAATTTTATTATGTAGCAAAAAGCCATGTAATATTTTCAAATATAACATGCCAGAAGAAAAATATCATAAGTGCCATTCACTTTTTAATCTCAATAATTTTTAGTTTATATAATATTTAATTCAGAGTGAGCAAAATGGACACAAATAATGAATATGAAAACAAAATATCTCAAAAGTTCATAAAACTTAATTACTGTATACAATAATTATTTGAAGAAACCTCACAAATAGCTATCACTAAGCGAACTATTGGTTTGCTCCACATCAGCTAGATGTCTCTTAACCATTACTTATAATACTAAATTGAAAATGAAAGTAAAAAATGAAAATTTTGTAATACTTTACAATGACCTTATTGTGAATGAATTATTGGTGTCAGAAATTCAAAATAGTATAACTCAGGATTAATAAGCATTTTCATTTTAATTAAAAAATACCCATCATTTCAGGTATTTTGTATATGTATTTCTTTTATCATTACCTCCTAAATTGATATGTTTGGTAGCATGGTTTTGGTCAATACCCGTGAGTATTAGAGTATGAGTATTTAGTTATGAGTTATTAATTATTAACTGAGTTATTAATCATGAGTATTTAGAGTTAAACAATAGTTTAAAAAATTGTAATTTTAAATTAAGGGGTTTTGAGTAAAGGCTAATAAAAGAAGCTAATAAGCGAGAAAATATTAAGCAAATCAAAAGAGCGAGAATAAAAATGAAGGGGAAAAAAGTTGTATCAGCGAATGATAAAAGGAAAAGTACTTTGAGCGTAGCAGTTATATGACTGGGGGTACAGTGATGATACCTCAGAAATGAACATGTCGTGGAAACAATTCAGAATATTGAGAACAGACCCAGGTCTTTTTCTATTTTCCGGCTGAAAAGTATCACAATCTGGAATACTCTTTAAAACAAAGTTGTCAATACTTGACAAGGATTTGTAAAAATTACTGGAAATCTTATGTACCAATTGTCTAAACTTCTTATTGGAGCATTGGTACTCATTCTCAACATTTATCTTCTAGTCACTAAAATTTTATTTTCTTCTGACCTCCATATTGTGTTACCATATGTATTTGAAAAGAAGTTATACAATAAAGATAAACAAGACAATAATTAGAAAGTTCGAAAATAAATTTGTTTTTATTAATATGATTCAAGGGGAATGGAATTCGATACCTAAAACAAAATTAATTTCAATTAAAAATTCCAAACAATTGTTTGTGGATACACACTATATTAAGTTTATACACTCAAGGAATGAGTACTGAGTTTTACATTAGTCATATAAGACTAATGTAAAACACATGACATAATGGAATATTTTTGACATTTAATACCCCCCCCCCCCCCAAAAAAAAATATATATACACCCTTTCAAATCCTTTACATTGGTTATAAGAGAAAATTATATGTTAGTGTAAGATCTAAACCACAGAAGAAAAAAAAAAAGAGCAGTACTAAATATTTATAAAAGGATTAAATGACATTGAGGATTAGATATACATGTTAGCGAAAATTATGGTAATTAGTTATTAGTGCAGTTATTGTGTAGATTATGAAAAAAAAAGTGAATGATTTATTTCTTTCATTTAGAAATGAAAGGAAAACTGGTATTTTACAACACTGAGTTTGTTGATAAAATAGGAAAATAGTTGTGCTTTAATGGCACTAGAGTCCACTTTGACCAAGCTGCTCCAAACAAATACAACAAATACTTTAAGATTCTAGTTAATGAATGTTAATTAAACTGCATTTTATAGAAATACCTGCTTATTTCATAACATCCCTATCATTCGAGGAATTCTCCGTTGATATAAATGCAAAGCTAGACGTTGTTTCGGATTCTGAGGATAATTCAGATGGTATTGAAAGCGACTTTTAGCATCTTTTCCTATGAAGTATTGCATAGTTTTGAATTCTGTATATTTTTATCTATTGTCTTTTTCTTATTAAATTTTCTTTTGAATTTGTTTGATTCTTGTGAGGAACAACATACATGATAGTTGTTTGTGGTGAAGATATTATAATGGACAGAGGCAACAGAGTTGGTATAGATTGTGTTGAATGTAGTAACAGTATCAGTTTTTGCAATAGTGGATAAATTATGCCAGTAATGTTGTTGTCAGTTATAATTGATACAGAACATGTAGGCAGCTATTGCATAGTTTGAATATGTTTGTTTTCTATGGTAAACATTTAGAAAATGGCCATATTTCTGAAGTTTTCTTTCCCAGTTGTTACTGAGGGCATGATTTCGAAGATTGTTGCCATTTGTAATTAACACACTGAGTTCAGCACGACAATTCCTGTAAATATGGTCACTAGTTGCATAGTTTGAACATGTTTAATTTTCTAGCACCAAAACGAGATGCCTCAAGTATGGTGGTCAGTTCTTTTTCAAAGAACGCTTCACAGCTGGACTGATAGAGATATGCCTTAATTGTGCTAAACAATGGCACTTCACTTAATGGAGAGGATGCCCAAAGCCAATCTCCAAGAGAGGAAGCTCTGAAAAGGACGTGCATGATACCAGTGCACATTTAAAGGAAATGTGTCTCTGAGGGGCAAGTTTGCTCCAGATGTAGAATCCCGTTCAATAAGCAATGCACATATTTTTACTGAAGAAGTACAGATGATTTTGTGTTATCAAATTTTTGAATGATGTATAAATATATATATAAATAAATATTATGATATCTAAATTATAAGTGCTTGTATATCTATATTTTCCACCAAGAAAACTATAATTTTAATCAAATTAATATATTTATCATAATGAAAAAATAAAAAATTTGATAACATTTAATGATTAAATAGTACCTGTTATATAGTAGTGAAACCTCTTCTTGTCTTCAAGTTTATGCGATCTCAAATGGAATTGATTTTGAACCAATATGGATAAAAAAGAAATATTATTTATGGAATAATAGTGACAAGTAAACAATTTGTTAAGAAAAAATTAAAATAAAATTGTTACCTTGTTTATCAATTAAGCTTATCATTCTTATAAGTATTTCTAATGCATTTCTTATGTCTTAATAAGTAATGCACAGTATTAAGAAAAAAATTTTTTTTTATAAACAATGAAATAATCTACTATCGCAATTTACTGTCTATAATCCACAGATTAAATATGAAGAAAATGTTATACATTTTTGGTGTGCATTAGAGGTTATTACATACATTTAATTGTTTTAAATTGCATAAAAATCAATTATACTATGCAAAAATGCAGTCTAAAAATAATAAAAAAAACAAAAAAAAAAAAAACAATTTTTAATGTGAGAGAAAATCATTTGAAAAAATAAGAAAAGTAACTTAAAAGAGTTATGGTTAATGGAAAAGATCCATACTTTTATGTAGAGAAAGTAGTGACACACATTAGTATAAATGAGAGGGCAAATAATGACACACACAGTAGTAGTGGATGAAAAAGACTCTGAATATGAGAATTAAAAACACTTTACATAAGACAAAATTTATACCTGACAACATGTCAAAATTCTGAAAATTCAAATTCTGAAGTTCTTCATTCTTTCAACTGCATCACATGATAGTTCAATAATTTCAAAATCACAAAATTCAGACTGAAGTTTGTGTCTGGCCTCATCTTCAGCTCTACTGGTTTTTGTGATTTCACAACACAGAAAATTTGTTTAAAAAGAAATGATGCTTGAAAATTATTTTTCAGAAATTTTACCTAGATCTGCCACTTCTGGATAATTTAAAACATCACTATTTGTTGGGATTGTGTCTCATATAACTGCAGCAAGTAATAAAATATTTATAGACAGCTGAAGTTTTCTTTTCAATATCTGGCAACAAATGAACAACTTGCAGAGTAGCACATGCAATTACCAAATCATTATCTTCTTACTGATTACATTTATCATATCCATTTACATCTTTTAAAGCAAATGTGCTAAGGACTTCTTTCCACGTATTAAATAATTTGCAGAGATGAATCTTAGGCAATTCAGATTACAAAATTACATTTAGTTCCTTAAAGGCTGGCATTGCATAACTGAAACACAAACAACAGGCTTTACTCGCATCAGATGACAAAAACATTTTTTTCTTCGTGTTAAGTATCAAATATAGATGCACGTTCAGATCTTATAGAGCCATAAAGTAGACTAACTTGACTTTTCAACTTCTTTGTTAGTTGATCATCAGATGCAAGAGATTTCTTTTTTAACGGACAATTTAAATTCTTTAAAGATTGATTTTTTTTTCTCAAAGGGCATCATCATAATTCTGTAAAAGGTGTACAATAACTTTCCAAGAAATAAACTTTATCACTGCTGCCTGATTGCTTCATACAACTTTTAAGAAAACTTCCATTGTTCTAGCAATCATTAAAGGCATCTGCCTAATGAAGCCACCACACATTTTAAAATTTAATAGATTTCAACATCTTACATTGATTACAGAATTTTTTTTTCTTCAGTTTTTCTTTTCTTCACATACTGCTTTGGAAATAATAAAATGTCTTTCAAAATACCATCAACTGCAGCAAGAAGTGAGCTGATTATTCCTTCTAACTGCTAAATGTATGAGGTGACAAAGACAGTCTAGCATAATAAGGCCTTCAGTTTTATCATCTAACTACATAAACAATAAATTAATGGAACTGACAATATTCTTCCTCTGAATAGAAACAAGTACAGCAAATGAACAACTCTGCAGTTTGGTCTCTGAACTTCAAAATATTTTACTACAACTGGATACAATTATGAATCTAATTTATTGTTCCATGCTTATCTTGTAAAAGATTTTCAATAATTGCAATACTTTTTATTACGTCATATATTTTTTATATTATATTTTGGGGATATATTTCTGTAGAATGGGACTGCAATGCCTATTACTGATAATGATATAATAATAATAAAAAAAGACATTCAAGATTTATTTGTTCATTTTCATTATTACATGCACTAAACTTCAAAATTTTGCATTTTTTTTTCCATGAGAATTTTAAAAATCATAGTTTTTCTTGGTTTTAACATTTTTTTTTTTTTATAAATCACTTGAACCATCATATGCAATTTTTATACCTGCACTTCACATGGAACAGAAAACAATTATAATTTGATATCATTGATCATTTTGCGATTATTGGATATTCTTCTACATAAATATACAAAAATACTTGATTATAATTAACTTTTATTATTTTAAACGATGAAAAAAGAAAACACCAACTATGTATGATTATTTAATACATAGCATGTGCTTCAAAGATATACAAACAATGTCGACAAATTCTAGAAAAAAATCGTTTTATCCAAATAGCATAGATGAAAAATGAATTCCATGCAAAAGGGAAAGACCATTCCTTCAGTTAAGACTAATCAAACATGAAGTGAGAGCTGAATTAAAACATCCCCCTTCACGATAATTCATAAGCATCTCCCGTTCTTACTTAGTTACTACCCCTTGCCCTCACTGCTTCCCTCAACAGATGTGGCACGCAATGGTGCATGCGAGCCACTAGTAATTATTATGGAAGCAGCATTGTTATTCTAGAAGTTAATGGTATTTTATCTTTGATAAGAACAATACATCAGATGCAAGTTTCATATTTCTGAAATTTAGAAGGAAAAGATCTTTAAAAAAAACCCTTCCAATTTTGTAGGAAAATGCACAATTTTGCTGATCACTCGAACAATCTTACAAAGTGTACAAAATCCATACATTGTATAGCAAATCATAAAAGTTGGCAATGATGAATTAATATACTGATCAAGATTTTCATTTCTAGCAAATACGAAATCTTCTCTTTGTGTTTACACCGTGGTTTTTATATGCATATAAATTCTTTATGATTTTCAATTCCTTAAATTTTGAATATAATTTAAAATTACTTTTATGTACCACGTTATCAAAAAGAATGAGCTTCATACATGGTATGAACAGAAGTGAATCATCTGAGATAATGCTGAATATTTTTTAGGCGAAGGGGTAGAAGTGTAAAAAATTTATGCCAAAATTTACTCTACTGTAGATTATAGGAAGGATATTACGTACTTACCGACATGTTGAAAAAACTGAACTATTCGTGATATCTTTCAAAGTTACAAAGTCATATACTACCTGTTTAAAATATGAATCTATAATTAAATTCTGCAACATACAAATGTTAACTAAAAGTTATTAATATAAAATTTATTTTACATACCTATCAATTTTTCAAAAGCTTCACCAGCAAAATCTCCATGGCCATTCACTTAACTTCTACCAGATGATTTTATATGAGAAATTTGTATGTCTAATTGCATTTTTACTCCAAACTTAAGTTTGGCATACAAAAATAATTACAAATTAACTTTCAACAGCAACAAAGAAAAAAATATGCAATTTGCATAAATAACAAAACCTAAATTTTTATACAATCTCTAATTCCCTGTAGTACAGTACAAATTTACTGTAAACCTGTGAACTGTATGGAATGATATATAACATTATGGCCCATAAATACAAAGGAAAACAATTAAGAGCACTGCATTTGATATATAATTGTAGTATGAAACAATAAAAATGATAACAAAATGAGATAAAGATAGTTCGGGAAAAAATGAAGCCTTGCGAATTTAATATGGAATGTGATCTCCCCTGACTTGTACACGCATATCACAACGTGTTTTCATGCTGCCAATAAAGTTGTTAACCACAGTTTCGGCAATTAAGCTCCACTCTTCCAGCTTCTATACTCCTCCATTTTCAGAGTATCTACATCTCTAGGGGGTAGATGTTAACGTGCAATTGTTCTTTCAAGATAGTCCCTTAAGCTCTTTATCGGGTTGAGATCCAGAGACTTTACTGGCCACGGTATTCGCTGAATGTCTTCACTTTAAAGGAATTTATCAATGAGGTTTGTTCAATGTAGACAAGCATTATCGTCTATAAATAAAAAGGCAGATCCATATACATCTCTGAATTTTCTCTTTCAGAGGTGCATATGGATCTAAGACCTCATTCATTATCTCTGGGCTATCACAGATCCGTTGTTGAAAAAGTGTAGGGGCTTCTGTCCATCGATCATTATTCCTCCTCCTACCATCACGAAATGGTCACGTTCCATTATGTTCGAAGGATAACTTTGTGTTCCTGACTCCCTCCAGATGTAAACACGTTTAGAATCACCTTTAAAACTAAACCTCGACTCATCAGTAAAAAGAGCAGGGCACCAATGGTATTCACTCCAGTTCTGATGTTATTTGCACCAATTAAAGCGATCCCTATTTTGTTGTGAAGACAGTGAAACAAATGCCTTTGGCTTTCTGGCATAAATGACTTTTTCATCAAGCCTTCTGTATACCGTCCATAGTGATGTAGCAGTTCCAATGACAACTGCAAGCTCTGAACATAACTGCCGTGCAATAACGTTCCTGTAACAACTGGCAATTATTGCCAGATAACAATCTTCAGAAGTAGTTTCCATTCATTTACGACATTGTCCAGGCCTTCTTACAACAGTTCAAGTGTTTTGAAATTGTTTCCATAACTTAGAGACTTGTCTCGAATTATTCGGACATCTGGCTGCTTCTGTGATTGTCTGCCTTGCTTCTAAACGGCCTATGATCACCACTTCACTGATTCTTCCAAATGATATTTCGAAGTGATAACAAAAAAATTTGAGTTCTTACACACTGAAATCAAACGCTGTATTGCAGAAATTTATTTTGCGCAAAGGCTTGATTCAAAGTTGGATGTTGTAAGCCTACATTTGCATATCAGAAGCTGATTTGATTACTTTTAAATGGATAAAGCTAATTAAGCTGGTTTTTCACATTCCCTGTAAACATGGATCACACTGATTGGATATTTTAGTGAATATCATTATTTTTGGGTATGTAAATATAACTTTGGACGTGAGTGTAATTCAAATATATTGGACTTATTAGAAAAATAAATGATTAAAGAAATTTTTAAATTTAAAAGTACAAAATTATACGGAATCTGATTTAATAAATCATGACATAGAAAAAAAAAAAGTTTTAATTTATAAAAATAAACTTACTACAAAATTTTCTAAAAGAATAATAGTTTTCATTTTGTATTTATAAGTGTAAAAAAATGATTTCATTAAGAGATATTTACTAATTAAAAATAATTTGATTTTATTTGGAGATTCTTAACAGATTATAAATAAAAATACAGATTATTTTAATGAGTCGAATTTATGTAAACAAGGTGGAAGAAGATTTAGAAAAGGTTGGAAAAAGAAAGAGAGAGAAGAATTGATTAATCATTATAAAAGACCATCTGGAATTCTAGCGAAATCGAATTTGTTACAAAAGAATTTTTAAAAAGTCTCAAGTAAAATGTTATTATAAGCAAGTAAGAGAAAAATTAATTTTAAATGCAATTCTTTTAATTTCAAAAAAGACTGAGAAAATTTATATTATCAAAAATTACTTTAGTAAAATATATAAAAATTATGAAGAGAAACAAAGACAAGATGGAATTTAAATTAAAAATAGATAATAAAAACCATATGGAGGATGTCACATTTAAAACCACTGAATATATATAATTAAATATGTTACCTATTATTAAAACAAATTAAGAACATTGTGTAATTAAATGTCAAAAACATTTATATAATGAAGCTATAAATGAATTAATGTATAGTTACACTAATTTAACAATAGCCCATAAAATTAACTTAAATTCAAATGTTATCAATCTTTATAACAGAATCAAAGAAAATATCTTTTTATAGATACAAAATTCAATAATTTAAAATTGATGATAAATATTTATTGAAAAGTTAATACTTCATATTTATTAATAAATCTTTTTCGTCTATCCAATTATTAAATTCTGAGTAACCTAGCCATGTTAATAAATATTTACTTTCTTTACATATTTATACACAATTTTTTTATTATATTTTATTTTCATAAACTTCATTATTTAAATCTTTAATCTTACAGATTATGGGATCTGTTTTTAACATTTCAGATTCAATAAATCTTTCTTCATTATGTGGAGGTTGGTATTCTCTCTATAAAGTTTGTTTATGTTTAAATATTCTAACTGTATTGCCACCCATTTAAATTAAAGATTCATTTTCTTATAAGCATGAGCGCACAAGTAACATTTTTTATATCTCTATTTATACAAATCGTTACAATTTTTAATTAATCTAATTCCTCTATATACATTTTTGTGTAATTAGCAGCTAAATATATTTTTTAATTCAGTATTTTATTAAATTTTCAGTTGTAAATTAATGTTTTTTATCTTAAAAATAATCTTTTTACACTGTGTTGCCCCTTATCTGTTTATAATTTTTCAGTGATTATTTCTTTAAAAATGTGTCTAAAGACATTTGGAACTTCCTCACCCATTTTTCTTTTTATGGATATAGCCCAAACACATTTGTTAAATGTACACTTTATTTTTTTCTGATAATATTTGAACCTTGCATAAACATCTTGCACTTAAAAAAAAAATTAAAAAAAACTTTTAAATCTTTCTTTCAATCAATGCTTTTTCAAAAACTTTTAATCAATTTTTTTCACCAATTCTTCAACTTTCTAATTTTTTTTCCTACCTTGCTTTGTTTTGAAATTTGATTTCCAAACTTTTGTGTTTCGTCACTGGAAGCATTACAACAACATTAGAAGTTAAACTTTTTGTGTTACCTTTGTTAAAGAAGAGTGTAAGGCTTCAGTAAATATAACTATAGGAAATGGGAGACTACATAAAGTTATATTTTATAATTTGTACTAATTGAGTTTTTTTTTTTAAATTTAAAATGCCATATCACGAATGTTTAGTTTAATTGAAGCATTTTTATACCTAAACTACAAAAATACTAACTACACAAAACAGTTGCAGAAATAAAGGCCATGTATGGATTTAAGGTTGCAATCTGAATATTATTTTTAGTAATAAGGGTAATAAAAAAATTTACCAAAAGTGTTATAAAAATGCTTTTTCTCTATAATTGGCAAGAGCTAAAAATGAAATTAATTGGATTTAACAGGGTGGTTAAAAAAATGGGAAAAAAAATCCTGACTTATGGCTACTAATTATATTAGTTTCCTGGCCTTCTCCCTACTCAGAATCACTGTGTATGATATACATTATTAAAAACACTTTTACCAGTTATTTAATACGAAAAAAATATTTTTATGAAATTTAATTTAAAAAAAAAATGGAATGAACATCCTAAAAAATCTATTAGAACAGTATATTATTGTAAATCCACAAACAAGATAACCACTCTTGCAAAAATAAATACAGATAAATTATTTCATTTAAACTATTTTAAACGGGAGCTTTAACTTTATTTAAAAAGGGATTTACACAATATATTTCAACAATTGCCTATTTTTTTTAAGAAACTTGCAAAAATAAATATCAAAATGTCACGAAATGGAGAACAATTCTTCCAGGATGTGTTTTTAAAGGTGATAATACTATACCATTGAATTTTGTTTTTTTCTTCTCTCTATGCACACAAATAATGGAAGCCCAATTGTAGAACAGATATAATATTAAACATTTTCTAGCACTTAAACACAAATAACAAATTAAAGTATGCATTAAAAGCATATACTAAAGGATATTTGATCAAATAATTTAGGATTAATACACTTAAAATATATATAAGTAAATATTAATTCATTGAACTAATTTTTCAGTAATTAAATGCATAAGTAACACACACCAATCAATGCAGATGCTAAAAGATTGTGAAATTATCTTTAACAAATAAATTTAAATACAATATTTATTACTAATAAAATAATTAATAATTATTAAAAACTTTGAAATCCTTACTTTTCTAAATCAGCTGAGAAGCAAACAGTACAAGTACAAATAATAGCATGAGTAAAAGTAAAGCACAATTAAAAAAAAAAACATGTTTAAATATGAGATCATAAATGGGAAGCTTGTCATAAAAACTCAGAAGGAAGGATACTGTAAAATGAGCAACAATTCAAGTCCCCAAGCAAGTTTAGCTAGAAAATCACTGATCATGCACATGTTTGAGCGAAATGCTCTCAACTACAATTTTTCCTGATTTTTAGATATTTTTAAGAATGTCCATGATTTTTGTTTGTTGCCACCCTGTTTAATAATTCAGCTAATTACAAAATGAATTTTAATAATCTGCAATTCATATGTTGAAAGAAAAAAAAAATTTGTATTAATGTTTGATTATAATGGGCACCACAAAAAGTGTGAGGAAAAGGTTTAAAAAAAGTGATAGTAAAACAAACTTACACTTCACATCACTTGAGACTACTTCTATTAATAATAAAAGGTGCTTTACTGCTTTTTTTTTTTTTTTTTTTATGTCTGTAATATAAATACTGACAGAGATATTTTTTATGGTTTGGAGAAAGGCAGCTCCAAAAAATAAATATATATCCAAGAGTACTCAATTTGTGTATATCAAATGGATTTCAAACCAAAAGTAAATTAGTTTTCCTTTAAAATATGTTTATTATTGATTTAAAAAAAACCAAATCAAAATATTTTGAAAACATTTAATGTTAAATTTTTACCACATGTATTCAATAAATGTTAAAATATCTCTATCAGGTTTCATTTTTTAATGAAAAATATAGATAAAATTGATAACTATAAAAAATTACAGACTAAACAAATAAAATATGTGTTTTTATAAACATACTGAAAATATATAAAATACCAATTTTTTTCTTTTAAATGTTACTGGTAAAACAATATAAATATTAACATTATTTGCTTTTTCATTATGCCTTTTTGAAAAGAATATTGTAAATATATGAACATCAGTAAAATTATATATATACTGTTTCATTCTGACAAAAGATAACTGAAAAATATGTTATACCAATTTAATGAATTTTGTAATAGTCTATTAACAAGCTAATAATATTTCATTTGCAGAGTTAAACAATCAATGCTTATTTTCTATTATTCAATCATCTCATAACATTTAAAGAAAAATAAAACAAATTTCATAAAACTTTCTATAACCATGTTTGGGAGCTTGCACAATTGTAATAGAATTTGTATAATTTAAATTTAGATATAGGCATCATAATTGCAAACAGAAAGAAAGCATGTGATGTATGTAGGTGGATAATTCTTGCAGTATAAGGCCTCTATGTGATAATATATTTTTCTGTACATATTACATGGAAAATTTTACAACATAATATATTTTCAAATTTTAAAGGCTCTATGGTTTCTGCTTCTGTCTGGTCTTTTGTAGTTTTGCGATTCAAATAATTATGTGCAATATATACATTAAAGACCAATCCAATTGAAGGCAACTGTCATAAGAAACGTGCACTAACGTTGACACCATAGAAAGAAGTGGAATTGATTGAGATGTTTGTATTTCCTTTTATAGTGTTGAGGAAGCCAATTTATTGAATATAAATAAAAGGTTAATACAATTTGTTCCTTTTGGTTCTACTTTCTTATCTGTGTATGATTGACTAAGAGAGCACAGTTAAAAGTAATACTGTTTTTCCATGGCAAGCATTTACAGATGATTAGGCATGTACGGTCATATGTACTCTGAGTATTTTAAATTAAGAGCTCTTTTTTATTTAGGTAGTACTTTAGTTAACTTCCAAAAATTTCTTTATTAAATGTTTCTATATAATTTCAAAAATTCTTCAAAAGGAGAAACACTTGGTTTAGTAATCCGTTTATTTCCAAAAAAAGAATTCAGGTTAAAATATCAATTCCTCACAGAAATTCTTATGTAAATACATTGCAATGCAGTAATCCAAGAAAAGTTTACAGGATTTAATTTTATATTTTAAGTCATCACTAATACAGTATAACTCTCTTTTTGAACTTTAAATGGTGATAAGGAAACAAATTTAATTCCCTCAGATAAACAGATCATAAATATTCAAAGTGCTGAAATCTGGCTGAATTTTTTTTAGTGTACATTATAACTTGAGCTATCTAAGAAAGTGTTGAGCTGAATTGAATTAAAGCCTTCATTAAAGTTATTATTCTATTAGAAAAATCATTAGACAACAATTAGATTTTGGATATGATATCACCTCTCCCCTTATATTTCTGCAATGTGCTGTAAAGCACTTATACAACAAGAACTCCTCTCGCTTAGTAAGATGTCTTTGAAGTGACCCATTGCTTGAATCCGAAACAACTCCAGGCTAGAGAGTATGTGAATTGCCAGCCAATTGATACAGTTAGAAATAAAGATGTACCGCCTGTCCACCATAAGCAGAGGACAAAGAGATGAGTTACCACACAAGAGCCATTTGCCTGAACTCAACAGGATTCCCTTGTCATGAAACAGGGATTGCTGCCCTAGAGCAGCACTTATAGGGGTTGTCAGTTTGAGGTCAACAAAATCATCATAAGACAGGTTTATGTTTCAAGATACAATTTTGTTATTTTACTCAGATTTGTATGGGACTCATGGGTTTTTTTTTACTCGTGTTCTATTAAAAAATTGATTAAATATGATTTTGTGTATAGTATTTCCAGTACACTTACTTCCCTTTCTTTTTATTAGTATTTCTAGACACAAGCTTAGAAATTCGTAAAAGGTAGGCATTATACTTTTCACAAATGTGTAGTGAATATATGTTTTAAAACCAATTTTACTGAATGCATGCAACTCATACCAGAATTATATCGTATACTATTTCATAATGTAGCATAGTTTATCAGAAATATTTATTTTGATGAATAACTAATGTTCATCTATCATTTAAAAAAATATTGAATTATTTTAGGCATGAAAAAAGTTTTATAACTTATCATACGTTGTGGCAACAATCCATACTTTTGATTAGAAAGAAAAAAAGCCAATTATAGCATTTTTCAAATAAGTCTCACTTACTTAAATCGTAATAATATTACTACATATTCGTCCTTTTTATTCCATTAAGAATAATTCATTATTTTTTATAATTTGTATTTGTTAAGTGTAAGATATTTATAAATATCTAAAAGAAATGGAGGTATATAGTACAGAAGCTACCATCTACAATAATACATCTTAAAGGTTCAAAGAATAGCATTGTCTAAAGAAACAGAAAAAGGTTGCCTTAACCGATAAGTTTCATACTGATATACACTGAGTCAAAAACCATATGAAATGATGGATTTGTCTTACCAGCAGGCTACACTTGAGATTATGTATACAGATTGCTTATTTTTATGAACTACATGAGATTGCTTACAACATCCTATAAAGTTAATGCTGTAACTAACCACCCACAATTCTCTTGCAAATTAAGGATGTATACTTTACTAAATAGATGTCCCTAATTCAACTGCTTTTATATGTGTGTGTATATATAATTTTCTCTTATGATCTGTCTTTGCTATTTGTCTTTACCTTTTTTTTTTTTAATGTGTACATATGCTTATGATATTCACATACACTGTCAGAGCTACAGCACACTCAAGATGACATTTTTAAAGAAACATATATATATATATATTATTTAGCAAGATTAATGTATAAAATTTATCTTCCAAAAAAGTGTAACAAGTAGAACTAATTAACTCATAGTACTTTTCATTTTATTTTTTATATAGAACCCTTAGATTAACATCTAGAACAAAAAAAAAAAAAAATTCAAAAATTACACAAGCTATTACATATTATGAAAATTTTTTTCTAAAAAACTCACGTTTTCAAGTGAAGAAGAATATCTAGATAACAGAGGACAAGTCAAAGGTGAAGCAAAAGCTTGTCTCTGGTTGATCACTTGGCTATCCAAGACGAAAAACTGCTATTGCTCCATTATTCGTTCAACCTATAAACATGAAATGAAATCTGTGTTATTTAAATAAAACTCGGAACAAAATCAACATTTCATTTTTACATGCTATATAAAATTCTTGCAAAATTATTAGTATTATTAAATTTCAATGACTATTTTATACTTTAGTACTGTTTAAATGAAGACAATTGTACTGAAATAGTACAATATGTACAAATATTGTAAATACTTTCATTTCACAAGTGTTGTTGCTTTGCATTTAATTTTATTCTAAATAGGCAATTACAAAAAAATAATAATAAAATTTTTTCAACACATTTCTTTTAAGATCCACAGTGCCTTTATTAAAAAAAAACTTGCAAAACTCTCATCTGACCCCATAGCATATGAATCATCTACATTTGTTTCATCTATATTAGGCATTAAAATAACCTATCAGATGCCCTTTTTTAATAAAAATTGTAAACAAAAAATTGATAATCAAAAAAAAAAAAATTGTCTTTAAAATAGACACTATTTATATTTTCATAAACATACTGTAAAGTATAAAACCTCAATTTTTTTTTTTTTGTAAACAATACTGGTAAATCAATTTAAATATTAACATTTGCTTTTTCATTACGCCTTTTTGAAAAGAATATATATATATATACATATATATATATATAAACAGTTCCATTCTGACAAAATATAGTTGAAAAATATTTCAATGAATTTTGTAATAGTCAGCTAATAATATTACAATTGCAGAATTAAACAATCAATACTTATCTCCTATTATTCATAAGTCATTTGATATTTAATGAAAAAGAAACAAATTTCATAAAACTCTTTATAACCATGTTTGGAAGATTTGCACAACTGTAATAGTATTTGTATCGTTTTAAAATTAACCATCCACACCATAATTTCAAGGAGAAAGAAAGCATGTGATGTATGTAGGTGGATAATTCTTGTTAAGACTTAAGTAATATATTTTTCTGTACATATTGCATGAAAAAAATGTTTATTTTTCCACATTTTAATTTTATAGTTCTAAAGTTTATGTTTGTGTTTTTCTTTGTGATTCAAATAATTATGTGCAATATTAAAGAGCAATCTAATTGAAGGCAATTGTTATAAGAAAATTATACTAACAATGGCAGCATAGAAAAGCAATGGAATGAAGTAAACAGTTTAATAATGCCAGGCAAAATCAGTAACAGGAGTGCAAAATGAAACAGGCTAAAAATCTAATTTACCTAACAATTTCTATGTATATGCACACAGATATATTGTTGAGGACAGACACAAAGTACTCAACCTCAGAAGTTTTGACATTTAGATTGTCACAGGCCACTTTATTCTGGATGTATTATTAGTATATCAATTCTAGCAAATCATTTCTGCCAGGAGCAAGTATTGTGCATAACAGTGTATGAAAGTTAGTGGACATGTTTCATCAGATCGTATAGTAGCAATTGAAAAATGGTCCATAATGCAACAACTCAATCACTAATTTAATGCTGAGATGTAAGCACCATATTCTTGCTATATAGGATACAGATAGCTAGGAAAGAAAAAGAAGCACAAGAGCACATTTTGATTGTGCTGTGTCACACATTTTAACTATAATTTATTGTGTATCAACTACAGTTAAAACGTTAGGTATAAAAGCTAAAATGTATGAATTGTAAAAAAAAAAAAACAAGGAACAATAAGAACATCATTAATAAGAAGAATACTGTTTATAAAAAAAAATGAAAATCATGTACAAATGATTTTAATGTAGATTAGCTAAAAACTTAACTCAAATATAGAGTTAAGTTTTTAGCTAATCTACAATTAAAAGAAATAAAATGGTTAAAAACTAAATAATTATAGATGTTACAATTAATTCTGACTCAAGTTACTTCCACTTCACTTATAATCAACAGTCTTATCATCAATACTGATGCACTATTTTTATTTTCTTTCCATGCACATAAGTACAAATGGCAATTCTAATCTGGTAAAAGCCGACTTTTTAAATCTTTATCTCCTTAATAATGTGTCCTTTGAATACACCCTGTCTGTTATGTAACTTCTTGAATTGATTTTGGCTTTAAGAGGCTAACTATTGAAGAAGTAGGTTGTTCAAAACAGGGGGGGGGGGGAACGATTAAGAGAATTGGCAGTCTTTAAATTTAGATTTTGTGGTGGAAAATAGTTAAGTTTTTGTAGGAGTGGACAACAGCCAATAATAGTATCATCAATCCTAATAGAAGAATAGGTTGTTTTCAACATAAAAAGAGACAGATTGATTCCCTTTTATTGCTGTTGCTGAAGAAAATTTATCGAATTTAAAGAATAAGGTAATACAATTTGTTTCTTTTGATTCTGCTTTCCAATATGCCATATGGCAAATTAAAGAAGCACAATTAGATGTCATATTGTTTTACATGGCAAGCATTTTTAGAATGACCATATTGTTGCCAAATAAAACATCAGAGATGATAAGGCATATCTGATCTTGGTAATCTCGTGTATTTTAGATGAAGAGGTCTTATAATAAAGGTAGTACTTTATATAAATTTTTTTTTTTTTTTAAGAATTACAATAAGGATCCCTTATTAAGTAAGATGCTTTCAAAGTGACCCAATGCTTGAATACAAAACAACTCATTTATTGCCAGCAGATTGATAGACTTGGAAATAAAGATGTACCGCCTGTCTACCATAAGCAGAGGCCAAAGAGATTAGTTTACCACACAAGAACCAATACTTCATCTGGACTCAAGCACAAACATTACCTTTTTCTGAGACAGGAATTTCTGCCTTAGAGTAGCTACAAAATATAATACTCAAAAGGGTTGCCAGTTTGAGGTCAACATAATCATCATGAAACAGGTTTTTCCTTCAAGATATATGATTATTCTCCCTCGATTTGCATGGGACTCATGGGTTTCATTAATCCTAATTAAAATGAAAACATAGGTTTCGTCTTTGCATTTTCAACATCAATAAAGACAGATTGAGATGTTTGTATTTCCTTTTATAGCTGTTGATGAAGCCAATTTATTGAATAAGGCTAATACAATTTGTTCCTTTTGGTTCTACGTATGGCAGACTAAATGAATAAGAGTAAAAGTAATGCTGTTTTTCCCATGACCAGCATTTTTCGAATGTTCATATTGTTTGCAAATAAAATATCAGAGATGAAGCATGTATGGTCATACTTACTCTGATATTTTTAGGTAAAGAGCTCTTATTATTAAGGAAGCATTTAGTAATTCTTTAATTTCTGAAGAAAGAACAGAAAGTAAATCAGGTTAAGATATCATACCTTCACAGAAAATCAACATTTTATGAAAATAGATTGAAATACAGTAATCAAAAAATTTCTGAATTTTAAAAGCTCCTAATGCATTTAGTTTTAATAAGAAGATCACTGGATTTAATTTTATATTTTAAGTCATCACTAATACCGTATAACTCTTTGAATTTTAAATAGTGAAAAGGAACCAACGTTCAATGTCAGGAGAAAACCACATAAATATTCCAAGTGATGAAATCTGGCTGAATTTTTTTTATTTTTTAGTGTATATTATAAATTTAGCTATCTAAGACAGTGTTGAGCTGAGGTGAATTAAAGTCTTCATCAAAGCATGAACTATAGGAGAACTTATTAAGCAACAATTAGATTTTGGATATGATCTCACCTCTGCCGCTAAGGGAAAGCATATTCCTGCAAGTGCTGTTAGGCACTATACAACAAAGATCCTCTCTCTTAGTAAGGTGTTTTGGATTCAAGCAGTAGGTCACTTCAAAGACAACTTCAGACCACAGAGCATGTGAATTGTCAGATGATTGACACACTTGGAAAGAAAGATGTACCACCAGTCTACCATAAGCGGAGGCCAAAGAGATAAGTTACCACACAAGAGGCAATACTTCGTTTGGAATCAATCAACATGATTCAATTTCACTGAGAAAGGGATTGCTGCCTAAGAGAAGCTAGAAAAAAAAAAGCACTCGTAGGTGTTGACAGTTTGAAGTCAACATAAGCATCATGAGATTCGTGGTTTTTTTTATTTGTGTTACATTAAAAAAATTGGTTAAATACGGCTTTGTGTAAGCTTGTATCTAGAAATTTGTAAAAGGTGAGCATTATACTTCTCACAAATGTGTAATGAATGTATGAAGTTTTGAAACCAATTTTATTGAGTGCATGCAGTTCACACCTCATTTAGATCGCAGGCTATTTCATAATGCAGCAACTTACAAAAGAAATTTTTATTTTGATGAATAACTCTAATGCTCATATATTAAATAAAAACAATTTTAACCAATATTCAATTATTTTAGGCATGATAAAGGTTTTATAACTTAACATATGCTGTGCTTAACACATTGTTTTCGTCTTTGCATTTTCAACATAAAAATAGGCAGATTGAGATGTTTGCATTTTCTTTCATAGCTGTTGTTGAAGTCAATTTATTGAATTTAAGGTATGAAGTTAATACAAGTTTTTCCTTTTGGATCTGCTTTCCGATCTGTGTATGACAGACTAAGGGAGCACAATTATAAGTAATACTGTTTTTCCATGGCAAGCATTAACAGATGATTAGGTATGTATAGTCATATGTACTCTGAATATTTTAAATAAAGAAAATTTTCTATTTAGGTCGTATTTTAGATGTTCTTCAGTTCCAGAAAATTCCTTTATTAATACATGTCTCTAAATCTTTTCAGAATATTTTCATAAGAAGAAACACTTTAGGTTAGTAATTCATTAATTTCTGATAAGAAATAATTCAGGTTAAGATATCAATCCCTCACAGAAATTCTTATGTAAATAGATTGCAATGCAGTAATCAAGAAATTTATGCATTTTAAAAGCTCTCAATAAATTTAGTTACAAGAAAAAGTTTACAGGATTTAATTCTATATTTTAAGTCATCACTAATACAGTATAACTCTTTTTGAACTTTAAATGATGGTCAGAAACCGAGTTTCATTGCCTGAGGTGAAAGCCTCATAAATATTCGAAGCGATGCAATCTGGCAGAAAATTATTTTAGTGTATATTATAACTTGATCTATCTAAGAAAGTGTTGAGATGAGTTGAATTAAAGCCTTCGCCAACGCTATTATTCTATTAGAGAACACATTAAGCAACAATTAGATTTTGGATATATCACCTCCCCTTATATTCCCTACAATGTGTTGTTAAGCCTTTAACAACAAGGATCTCTTCATTAATAAGATGTCTTTAAAATGACCCATTGCTTGCATCCAAGACAACTTTAGAGGGCATGCGAATTGCAGCCAATCGATACACTTGGAAATAAAGATGCACCGCCTGTCCACCATAAGCAGAGGACAAAGAGATGAGTTACACACAAGAGTCAATACTTTGTACTCAACAGGATTCCCTTGTCATGAAACAGGGATTGCTGCCTTAGAGTAGCTACAGAATATAGTACTCATAGGTGTTGTCAGTTTGCAGTCAACATCCTCATGAGACAGGTTTATGCTTCAAGATATAATTTAATCATTCTTCCCTGATTTGTATAGGATTTTTTTACATGTGTTGCATTAAAAAATTGGTTAAATATGGTTTTGTGTATGCTTGCGTCCAGAAATTCGTAAAAGGTGAGCATTATATTTTTCACAAATGTCTAGTGTATATATAATGTTTTAAAACTAATTTTATTGAGTGCATACGGTTCATACCTCATTTATATCAGATTATTTCATAATGTAGCATATAATATAAGAAATTTTTATTTTGATGAATAATTAATACTCATATATCATTTTTAAAAATATTGAATTATTTTAGGCATGATAAAGTTGTTAAAGCTTAACATGTGCTGTAGTAACAATCCATACATTTGGTTAGAAAGAAAAAAAAAAAATCTATCATAGCATTTTCATTCCATTAAGAAATAATTAGTTATTTTTGATATTTTATATCTGTTTGGTATATGATATTTATACACATCTAAAAGAAATAATCCCTTCAACAGAGGTATGGAGTACAGAAGCTATCATCCCACAACAGTACATCATAAGGTTCAAAAATTAGCATTGCCTAGAAAAACAGATAGTGGTTGCCTAAACAAATAGGATTCATATTGACATATATGAACACACATTCATAAATTCATACTTTCATGTGTCAAAAGTCACATGAAATGATAGATTTGTCTTTCCAATAGGCTACATTTGAGATTGGCGAAGTGGACATTTATGTACGCAGACTGCTTGTGTTCATTTTCATGAACTATAAGAGACTGCTTCCAGCATTTTGTAAAGTTAATATCATAACTAACCACCAGCAATTCTGCAAATTAAGGCAAAAGAATGTATACTTTACTAAATAGGTGTCTCTAATTCAACTGCTCTTCAATGTAAATAATTATATATATATATATATATAATTATTATTATTATTATTATTCTCTTATGATTTGCTACTACAGTATTTGCACTTTTTTAATTCACATTCACTACTGCATACTCATGATCATATTTTTAAACAAACATGTTTTTTTCTACGATTAATTTATATATATATTTCTAATTGGTAAGCTATAATATAACTTGTATTACCTTTCTTTTTCTATTTTTCTTTGTTATGTATTTCATTAAATGAAATTTTAAGTAATTTTTGACAAATAAACTTCTTCAATCTGATAAGAGAAAAACCCAATCGATAATGTATTTTGCATAATTTTGTTTAATTTTTGAAGTTATTTTGAATTAGGATGAATAATACATCAACCGTATTGTTTCACACCTGTTATATCAGGTAGAAAATAGCAGTAAATTTATCTTTCTAAAAAGTGTAAAAAGTAAAACTTCAGAAATAATTGACTCATAATATTTTTCATTTTATTTTCGATATAGAACAACCCATAGATTAACTCCTAGAGGAAAAAAATTACACAAGGTATTAAAAATTAAGAAATTTTTTTTAAAAACTCACGTTTTGAAGAATATCTAGATAATAGAGGGCCACTCGAAGGTGAAGCACAAATTTGTCGCTGATCGATCACTTGGCTATCAAAGACGAAAAACTGCTACTCCTCCATTATTCGTTCAAAAACGCTTTATTAATCTCACACCTACAAACATGAAATTAAATGTGTGTTATTCAAATAAAACTGAGAACAAAATATGCATTTTATTTTGATATGTTGTATAAAATTCAAATATACCAATTTTTTATTGTTTTAAATTTCAATCAGAATCTTAATTGAAATAATGTTAAAGTAAAAAATAATCATACTGAACAGCACAATATATACAAAATTGTAAACACTTCCTTTTCACAAGCAAATCAACTTTCAACAAATAATTTTAAAATTTAACAAAATAATTATAATTTCTACCATAAATAAAAAAATACTCAGATATCTCTTATATAGAAAAAGGTTTTTTTAAGAAGTTAAATTTCAACTTTATTTCTTAGTTTCCTAAACCAAAGTTAATACTTAATTTCATGCTAAATCTTTCAAATCTCATTCATAAATGATAATTTAATGCTATAATTTCAAGATCATCTTTTTATATCCAGTTACATAAAAATTAATTGTACTGTAAAATAATTATGGAAATAAAAAAAAAAAGTTCACTGCAACAAAGATGAGACAACAAAAGATTGACTTGCCAGATTTCAGATCAGACAATAGGAAAATTGCATCAGTTTTTCAGGACATCCAGAAGAGAGTACTTTAACAACACTCTGATCTGATCCCAGTACATACCAATTATATTCTCAACGCTGACTGCGCCATCTACATTACTTCAGAGCTAA
>BPLQ01013475.1:311025-322227 GCA_021605075.1 Caerostris darwini | reverse complement strand
GCGCCATCTACATTACTTCAGAGCTAACAGCGCCATCTACATTACTTCAGAGCTAACAGCGCCATCTACCGTTGATGACAGAATTTAGAAAAAAAGCTACTGTTTGCAACTTGATTTCAATGAATTGATTTAATTAATTTTATAACCAACCTATGAAAAAATTTCAAGCTTCGAAATTAAATATCTCAGTCAATTTTTGTCACACAGAAGTGAAAATTTGAGTTAAATTTAGTAAAAATTTACATTCATTCTAACAAACGCAACTATAAGAAAAGGGGGACCATATAAAAATTATACTTCTAACCATCTTTAATATTGATTTTTTAAAATAGAGAAATGCCATAATATGAACATTTCTCTCATATGAAAATTTTTAATTGGATGTATATATAAGATAAAAAGTCATGAGAATAAAAGCCAGCAATAAACTTTTGATTGCATTTTGTATAATTATCACGAAACAGTAACATTTCTAAATCTGCTTGTTGAATATCTAATTAGCACAGTTAAACATAAAGTGCATACTTTGATACACCTAAAAATATTACCTTGAGATATTTTCAATAATTAAATATTTTTTTAATTATTATTTTACTAAAACCATTTCATTCAGCACAGAAAATATTACTACTGTTATTGAACTTTTCACTTAGTGTTTGTTAATAACAATAATATTTCTATGCACAAATCAATATATGCTTTGATATATTTTGTACTCAATAAATATATTTCTTTAATAAAAATATAAAAAGTTTATTGTATTAACTGATCAAAGGCATTTTGTAACTAAATGCAACAGAAAATCATAAATGTACCTTAAATACAATAAAAATAAATATAATCCACTAGTAATACTTAAAATGCTTGCATAGTTTTATTAGTAGCAACATATTTCAAAAATATTTTCTCATAAATATCTACTAGTTTAATAGTCCAAAAAATCAAAATGAAATCTCAATCACAGATACAAAACACTGATAATGATTAATTATTGCAGTTTGTCAAATTGTAAAGAAAAAAAGTTGTGAATAAATATTCATAGAAAGTAAAATTTAAATAAGCCAATATTACATAATATGTAAAAGAAACAAAAAATATTTTTAAAAAGAACATAACAGCAAAAATTTCAAATTTTTTTTTTAACTTTAAATTAAAGAAAATATTTGAATCAAGCTTTCAGATGGCGCCACATGCCACCAGGTAGCATAAAACTGAAATGGTTTTGGTGTTAAAAAAGAAACACTTAAAATGCATTCATAATTTTGTAGTAAGGCTAACATTGAAGAATAATAACTTAAGAAACAAACATTAAAGCATTAACTACTATACATTTTAATATACATCAGAATATCATCAATACATTATATATATATATATATATGGTAGAATTTATTGAAGTCATAATAGTTTATATATTTGGCTTTATTTAATGAGAATGAATCATATTTTATACATAACATTGAACTTGAATATTTAAATCCTGCAATTAATATTCAAAAGCAACATTATTAATATGAAAATATTTTTGCTATTTCTATCAAGCAAATAAAATTTTTAAATCAATAAACTTACAGACAGCAGGCATTATAAAAAAAATTGTTCACATTTAACAAAACAAAACAAAAAAAAATACAAAATAACTGACAAATAATTATGAAGTATTTAATTACAGTAAATTAAACTGAAAAATATAGTATAGCAAAAAATAGGTTTTAAACCAGTAAATTTAAAATTATGTTATAAAAATTTAAAGTGAAACTATAGGTGGTTAGGCTTCCTTTCATATGGTCAGATTCACAGTTTTTTTTTTACCGAAGTTACTAATAAAACAAATTAAACAACAATTTTGATTTACTTAAAATTACAAATACCAGTTAGATGAAAATTTTTAAATAAAAATTAGTTCTACTGCAAAACAATTATAGAAATAAAAAAAAATATGACTGCAGCAAAGATGAGAAAAAACACTGACTTGCCACCATCTTTTAGATCAGACAATAGGAAAATTATCATTGCATCAACAAGAAATCTTTATCACTGCTTTATTTAATTTACTTTCATATAATTTAATTGATGAATATAGCTAATGAAAAAATTAATATAACATTTTAAATTAAAAATATAATAAGATCAAAATTAAGATATATTTTATAATGGTAATTTAATTACTAAAGTAAAAAAATTATTAGTGCAATTAATGTTTCAAAATTCTATCTGAAGAAAAAATGCTCTATTACTATTAAATATTATTTGATATTTTCTAGTTCTGCAAAATAAAATCAATTTTTAAATGAAATTTACTACATATTTTTTTTTTCTAGTTTTTGCTATAAAATTTTAGTTTAAAATATTCAGATAGAATTGGATTGATTTACAAAAAACAGAATACTGAACATTAGTTCACTTTAGAAAGGGAACTGCAACATTGCCATATCAAATCAAAAAGATAAAATTGAACATCATATTTTCTAAAACATTAGCAGTTAAGAAAAGAAATTTTTTTTTTTAATAATTGCTCAGAAAGAATGAAACAGAAAGTTTATTGTTTTATTTGTTATTATTGCTTTGATCTATTACTACAGAGCAAAAAATATTGATTTTTCAAAAGCTAATTTAGATTTAAAAAAAAAAGGAAATAAAAGAAAAAGGAAAAATCCACTAGATATTGTAAAAACACTTACCCCACCCAGGAAGAAATCCTTCTCTTCAACTTTTTTGTAAGAGATTTTTCAATAATTATAATGACAATTAATGTAGTAAAACACCTAAAAATTAAAAGAATTATTATAAGACAATATTTGCAGCCAATAAGAGAATATAAATGTCAGTCATGTAACATAAAACAGAATAAATATATTTTTTAATATGAAAATACAGTAAATAGTATATTAAAGTAAGAATCCAATCTTACTATGCTATGCCAATATAAGAAAGTATAAATGTAAAGCAATATAAATGTACAAAAATAATATTAAAAACATACAAAGTTATTAAAGCTAACAAAATGTCATCTAACAGTATCATAAAAATAATCACAAGAAAATCTACTTCATAATTTTGATTTTATTAAATACATTATTATAAATATTTTTAAAACAGAACATTTTATTTAATTTTGTATCAAAAGCATTTTCTAAATAACATTACTTGATCTTTAGTCTTGCAAAACCTATACATAGGAATAGTATATAACAATCAGTAGATAAAGTTACAACAAAATTGGAAATTATCTTTTATGGTTATAATATATCTCAAACGACAAATATTTTAATTACTTCAAAAAACTAAAATACGCTTCAAACAAAAATGCATATCTCAAAAAAAATTTAATGGTACACATAATTTCCACTAAAATTTTTGTATGATGCAATCTTTAAATCACCTATCTTTATGTAGTTATATAATACATAAAATAAAACTTAACAATAATACAAATAAGGCCAAATAATGATAATAATTTATCAAATATTTTCATTTTGTTTACATTGATATTTTACAGTAAAAGAATCTATCAATATGATATTTCACTAAGTTGTTGTAACCCGTTGTATTTACCTTTTCAGAATACCAAATTTACATTTTTCTATTAAATATATTTTAGATGAATGCAAACAAAATATAAACTAAAAATATTTTAGACATGCAGACTAAATAAAAATTATATGCACATTATTTTACTTTTCCTTTAAAAATATATACACAAAATGTAGTGTAATAGATTCATAAGAAGTTTTCTAAATTATGCAGAAAATAAAAAAAAATAAAAAAAAATTAATTACAAATCAAAAAAGGTTAAAGATCTATTTAAAAACTAATAATAAATAAAAATTTTTAAAAAGTTTAATGATTAACTAACAAAACGTTATTTAGAAACAATTTAAATTATTTTAAAAGACTTTAATTATCAAAATAATATTATTAATTATTGTGTTTGAAAAAGAAAACAATTTTCAACAGACAATATCATACTGAATATAATAACTAAAAAAAGATTTCAAAATGATTTGATAAAAATCAGTACACATCAAAGTTAAAACAGAATAATTATAAAAAAGTATTAAAGAAAACCAGGAAATTTTATAGAAAATAAAATATGGCGAAGTATTTTATAAATATGGCGCAATTTTAAGGAGATGGCGTTTGTTAAGTAATGAAAATCAAGTGAGATTGAAATAAATACATTTAAAGCAAGTAAATCATGAACAACATACTAAATGCTGAACTTTTCTCTCAGATTGCAAAAAATATTTGGTTGACATCAAATTAGATCAAATTCATCCAGATGAACTCACAATCAACTTCTCGCTGATCTCAGTGCAGTACAGTAAAGACTAAAAAAATCAATCTGAACCGAAACTAAATGATGATGCCACCTGTCAAACTGGAAAAATGATTATTCGATTATTAACTTTTACTTTAACCTTATAAATGTTCACCATAAAATTAAAAAAGAATTAAAAATTACTTTTTATAAAAATAAAAAATAAAAAATACATTGATTGAAAATTAACTTATTTGAATACATATTGTAAACTTAAACAAAATGGTTATATACAATGGTTACAAACTACAATTTACCGCATTTATGTTTCAAATGAAATTTTTTAGTGAATTATATCAGTCCATTAATCAAAATGATGAAATGAAAACAGGCGAATTTATATATATTTATTTATAAAGTAAAAGATGCGTCTGCATGGAGGTGTGCATTTTCTAAATTTTAAAAACTGTAATAGTTAGAAAAACAATTTTTTTTTTATCTGAATTTATTTTCTGTTAAAATTTCTGTTTTGTTTCTGTTATCCAGTTATTATTTTTTCTTGTTAACTGGTTTATTATTTTCTTATGGTTAACCGAAAATAACTTTAATCACTCTTTTAATTTAATAAAAACTAACCTTTTTAATTTATAAAAATGCATGACATAGTTATAATAAGACAGATTATTGTTATTAGGGATTGCAATATCGGACCAAAAGTTCAATACCGGTATTCGGTATTTTTTAGATCTTGATACCGGTTTTAATACCGGTATTAGAAATTTTAAAAAAAGAAAGAAAACACAGGTATTTTTTGTTTTTTTTTGTTTTATTTGCCAGTTTTATTAGAAAATGTAATTATCACAAAAAACACTCGAAATGGCAAAACATCTAATGCTGTCATTTTACTTATAATTTCACAAAAATTATCTTTTTTTTCTTCAAAATAATCTAAAATCTCTGATGGTTTGGGCTTAGAAATTGTGTTTAAGTTTGTATCTTCATCGCAATTAGATTCTTTCCTCTTTAAAAAATTTGTATCATGTTTCGTTTTTAAATGTGTAATGAGTCCGCTTGTACTTCCTCCATTCATTTTAAAAACTCTTGAACATTTTTTACATTGGCCCACCATATTCGTTTCATCATATAAATAATGAAACCAAACCGAAGTATTATCAACTGATTTTTTATGTTCATTATTATGGGGTATTATTTATGAGTATATATATAATAAATCTGAAAAAGAGTTTGAACTCTAAAGTATGATATACAAATACAATGTGAATAATAAACTCACCAATTTAAAAAATATTGCAATATTACGCACTTTCTTCACAAATACAACCTTGTTTTCAAAGAAGATAATTTCTAGTTTTCAGATAAGAATTCTGAATATGAATAATAATTTCACAGATAAGAATTCTAAATTTATAGTAAAAACCGAAAAAACGGTATTTAAACTTGTGACAAATTGTATTACAAAATTGTACAAATGGCTCAAAATACCGGTATTCGGTATTGCAATCCCTAATTGTTATACATTTAAAACAAATACAAATATCAGTGCTTTTTAAAAATTTATTTTCATAACAATAATGTTAGAGAAATTTATTTTAAAACAGTTAAAATTATCGAAATTTAATTTATTAGTATTTAAAAAGCGGGGCAATGCCGGTTTATATTAACAAAACAATATGACAAATTGAAATGAAAGAGGGGGAAAAAAAAAAGAGAATCAAACCAGACAAGCGAAAAAATAAAATACCTATTTAAGTAATCATGGCCCTCTAGTTGATGATTTTTTTTAAAGGATTCACATGAATGATAAAGTGAAAAGTAATGATAAGAGAAAACTTTCAATCAAAAGAAATAAGATGTAATAAAAATAATTTATTTTTCAAATAAAACTTGGTTTAATAGCAATTTTAGTTTCAAAACAAACTAAAAGAAAACTCTAGAAAAGTGTTATATTAAAAGTTAATTGCGGGACTTCACAAATATTATGAAACAAAATGGTACAAAACAAAAGTCAGACAATTTTGATTTCAAAATGCAATACCTAAGATAGAAATAACTTTCATTTTGATGTTTAAAATATAAACAACATTGAATTATAATATTATGACAGATTGTTATTTGAATGACAATATATAATAAAAACCCATACGTAAAGTCAAAATTGTATTGCGAATTAAGACATAATTGACAGTAGTTCTCATCGTGGATAATGTACGACATCGTTGTCGGGTGTGAAGTTTTCAAACTTTTAGCTTCTTACCACGTCCTCCTGTAATAGAAAATAGTTTAGGGTTAGTATCGGGTTCAAATCCCGGCTTTTCCCATGGGTGTTGTAGTGATTCGAAATCCACTTTAAATCGTAGAACCTGGTCCTAATAGGATCGTAGAGCGTTGCAGGGGCATTGTTACTCCGCGTCGGTGGCTTACCATCAAGTTCCACGCGCCCCCTGGGTAATGCAAAGTGAGTAACGTCTATGCAGCGCTTGCCTTAAGGCATCCAAGACCAAGTTGTCTAAGTGTTTGCAGCTGCATTAGAAAAAAAAATGTCCTTTGGAAAGCAGAGGTTTTATTTATAAGATTCGTGAGTTTGCAGATTAAATTATTATTTTGATTATTATTAAGAAACTATTTTATTAATGAAGTTCTAAATCGAGCGTTTATTTTAATGTCGAACATTTTTTATTTTTTTTTTTATTTTCAATGGCAGATTATGAACAGTTCCAACAAAAAAAAAGAACAACGAAAAACAAAACAAACAGATAATACAACAAAACATGCTGAAACAGAGTTCATTAAACAAACAATACTGCCAAGTTGCAGATCTTTTAGTCTCTAAAAAAGTGTTACCAGGTTCACCACGGGGAGGTAGATCGTCTGCGCACCCAATGTTGAACCTCATCATTAAAAAAAAAAAATAAATAAATAAATAAAACTCAGTCCATGACAATGTCCTTTCCCCCCTGTTTAATTCTTTATTGTCAAACACTTTGTAAATATTTCTTTTTCATTTTTATTGTAACAAAAGATATAGTTAAATAAAATTTTGATGAGTATTTTGAAAAAATAAATAAATAAAATAACGCGTTTCCTTACTTTGAAATTTTATAATCACTATAAAATAAAATGTAACGTAATTTTCTGGACTGCGCTGCTTCTTGTAATCAAAGGTTATTTTTGCTGCGCATCCATCACTATAAAGTGTTCTGTTATTTGCCTTAAAATACAATATTCGTTTTTTTTATTATTATCTGCCTGGTAATGAATTAAAAAGAATTATTTCTTTATCGAATAATGATTCATTCTCTTCAGCTGTTTCATCTTCATTTACTATAAAGAAAAATTTCAAATGGGAAGCATACATATTTTGTAACGTGTTGCCTCTATCATTAATAATGAGGGCATAAATAAATTTTCTGTTAATGTTTTTTAAAATTAAACTTATCAAAATTCAAGCACTCCACTCAGCACTCCTACCTATGCAAAAAGTTTTACTCTAACCGATTTCCTGTACATTAACTCAGAATTTCTGGCAACTCTTGTCATAATTGAGAATGCCGATGTTACAAACAATTTACTAGACCAGGGGTCTCCAAACTTTCCAGCCTTAGGGCCATACTGTTTACTCCAGTAAGTACCAAGGGCCGTTTTAATTTTCTGCCAATATCTATAATTTCTAGACTAGCCGCCGAATACCCGCTCTGAGCGAGCATACGCTTGCTAACTACAAACTATTGTCAGTGAAAAATCACAATTACATAAATCTCATTAGTATTTTTTCGATACCCCGCGCTTTCATTAGCGTTAATTTAGCTTTTCCGTTCCTGAGAGATTTTCAGGATAAAAATCATACGTTTGATTCAGGATATACGAGCCGTAGTTTGGAGACCCCTGTACTAGACGATACCCCAAATATTACACATTTGCTGTGTAAGGTCGTCTAATACTTTTCACTGATCTGTTCTTCTGAAATCAAACAAACATCTACTGAAAGAGTTTTCACGAATCCTATTCTACAAGCGTTTCTGTCCCTTTTCCAGTGGACTCAATTAATATTTCAGCTGCAATGTCACCGACAGAACAATCACGATCCGCACAGTGACGACATTTATCGCAAAATGATTTCATTTTAGACAGCGATTTTAGGATATTTTCTCTTCATTTTTTATGCAACTTTTCGGTTGATGCATATTCAGCAGATTATGAAAGCAATTCTTTGGGGAAAGAATTAAATTTATTGGGCTAAAAAATCATATAAATTTGGAAGGCCGGATTTCCTGTGGACTTATCAAAGGAACATTGATTTGTCTTTGAACTTCCAGTAAAGTTTGTGAAATTTAATTTGCACATTTGCGGAAATAACGGCGTTTAAGAATATGTTTCGTTCATTTAACTTGACCGTTAGAGGGTCTTTGACTTTAATTTAATGCATATAGGGTGATTCTAAAAACACTTTATTGATATATTCCCTAGCTATCATACAATTCATAGAAACTGAATGAAATTCTAGTTTAAGATATTTTGAAGTAGCCGCTCAAAAATCCGACACGAGTTCGAAAATTTCAAATAGCAACACCATTGTCCACCATTTTTTCATTGGAACGTGATTTCCATAGTGAAAATCCATAAATAGCTTTGGAACGGTATCTGCAGCACTAAAATCGCCGGCGCTAGAAAAACTATGAAAAATGGAAGCAACACATTAAGACAGGGAAGCAACAGAAAGCAAAGCATTTTAAAATGTTTCGCAAATGTTCCACGTAACTTCCTTCACATACGATGGCACTTTACATGCAGCAAATGGTGGATAGCACTGAAGCAAGTACCATGCCAACAGGAATCTGTTGAACCTGACGTCTGATTGCATCTTTTATATATATATTTTTTTCCAATGCAGCTGGCAAACAGACATGGACGTCTTTGGATGCCTATAAGGGCTGCACCGATGTTACTCACTTTGCATTACCCACGGAGAGCGTGTAACTTGATGGTAAGCCACGGACGCGGAGTAACAATGCCCCCGCATCCCATTAGGACCGGGACCTACGGCTTAAAGTGGATTCCGAACCACTACAGCACCCATGGGCAAAGCCGGGATTCGAACCCGATACCTGTGGTACCGAACGCCAGAGCGCTAGCCATTCGGCCATCAGGCCCTTGCATCTTTTATATCAGATACAATTTATGAATTAAAGGCATACACTTTAGATTTGATTTAATCTCTACAGCGAAATGTTCCATTTGATGTCGTGTGGATGCAAGACAGCTTCCCCCTATTTGCGAGGTCTTCTGTCAAAGGTTTCTTAACACAACAGTTTAATGATGAGATTATTTCCCTTCATTTTATGTTTCCTTAGCGGGGCCTGAATGGCCGAGTGGCTAGTGGTCTGGCGCTCGGTACTACAGGTTTCGGGTTCGAGTCCCGGCGGTGCCAAGGATGTTTGTAGTGGTTCGGAATCCACTTTAAACCGTTGGTCCTGGTCTCTTAGGACTGTAGAGTGTCACAGAGCCCAGTCAGACTTCTCTCACCCACATCATTCCTAAGCTGTGAAGGTGCAACTCAGCTCTAGGCACAATGATGGAGTGTGGTGTGGTGGTTGTAGTAGTAGGTGTGAAACTCTGGAGATGACAGCCTTATTACCCTCCTAACAAATACAAATAAAGGACTTTCCAACCAATGGATTTAACGCTTAATTCCCCACAGACATAGAAACTTACTGTTGCACCAAATTCTTTTATTTAGAAAGTCAGTCAGAACTGTGGATGCGATCTCTCCTTCTGATATGCCGACTCGCTTTTCAGACTCCAAAATCTCACCTAAACCTTCGAAGGAATTTTTGCTATTCAATAAAATTTTTCACATTTATTTTTTTAATTACACATTATATTTAACTTTAATTGAAATGTTGTGTTGTTGTTGTGACTAATCCTCAGTGTCCTGCAGTGCGGGACGGACAACCCATAAGTAATCTATTCATGGATGGAGGGAAAGGGGGCAGCTTCTGTTGGGATGGAGCACCCGTAGGTAGAAGTCTGACTTGGCTCCGTGATGCTCTTTACAGTCAAATGAGACCGGGACCTACGGCTTAAAGTGGATTCCGAACCGCTACAAACATCCATGGCATCGCCGGGACCCGAACCCGAAACCTGTGGCACCGAGCGCCAGAGCACTAGACACTCGGCCATTCAAGCCCTTAATTGAAATGTTTACGAATGTACTTCCAAACGTTACGAACGTTTGGAAGTACAACAAATAGTAATAATTTTGAATAAGATTTCAAAATAGTTTTATTAAAATCAAGCTAAAAAACAAGACAGACAACACTTCCGATTTACAGACAATCCATTACTGTTTTACAATTAAAAAAAGTTAACACATTGGAAAAAAAAAGAAAATAATTATAAAAAAGAAAATACAGCTTTGTGAAAAATTTGGAATTCTCCAATCCTTCAGTATTTTGTTGGTCTTTGTTGGTTTTTTCTTGAGATGACGTAACAACAAAATCTTCTTTAACTTGAACCTGTTGTTAACAAAATATGTATATATGAGAATATGAATCAGAAAAACAGAAATTGTAACGTATTAAAGCTTTCGTTAATATAAATTAACTTTCTATAAAATGAAGAATTCTTTTCAAAGCATTTTTCTTCTTCTAACGGCTGGCAAATAAGTAGACAGTTATCTTTTATGCTATAAGCAAAGGTTGCACCGACGTTACTCCCTTAACACTACGCAAAGGGTGCATTTAGATTGAAGATATGCTACGGACCAGTGACAGATTTAGGTTCCATGGCGTCCTAGGCCCAAGTTAATTTGACGCCCTTATATATAATAATAATCATAATCATAATAATCATAATCATAATCATAATCATAATCATAATCATAATAATCATAATAATCACAATAATAATCATAATCATAATCA
>BPLQ01013475.1:300372-311015 GCA_021605075.1 Caerostris darwini | reverse complement strand
AATCATAATAATCATAATAATCACAATAATAATCATAATCATAATCAATCATAATAATAATCACAATAATAATCATAATAATAATCATAATCATAATAATAATATTATTAGACCAGGAGATACGGTTTACATCTACAAGCATCCATGCCATCGCCAGGATTCGAACCTGAAGACTGGGATACCAATGGCCAGAGCGCTAGACAAATGGCCACCAGGCCGCCACAAGTTTTGGGTTCGAGTCCCAGTGGTGCCATGGTTCGTGTTGAGCACATGGTATTTAGAAAGAGTTACCGTATTTTTTTTCACACTAGATATAGAAATTTTTTTCTAATGTACCTGGCAATGTAGAGACAGTCAATCTTTATGGCATAAGCAAGGGCTGCACCGACGTTACTCACTTAGCGCTAATCAGATTGAAGCACTTGAAGACAGGCTATGAAGACGCGAGTAACATTATCCCCACACAACGCTCCATAATTTTATTAGACCGGGACCTGCGGCTTAAAGTGGATTCCGAACCACTACAAACATCCATGACCCCTTCGGGACTCGAACCTGAAACCTGTGGTAGGTACGAGCGCCAGAGCGCTAATGAGGTTAGCTGCTGAACACCTCGTGTTTGAAACAGTGTCTATAACCAAGCTGCCAGCGGATTACCTCGGCTCTCATGCTCACCAGCGTCGCACGTCACCACTGAGCCACAAGTAAGGAAAAGAAAAAAAAAAGATATGCAAAACTTGACACATTAATTTACATACCAGTAGATATATATCCATGGTCACAAGCATTTGAACTGAAACAATTCTATTTTTCTGAGTGACAGATCATCGAGTCATTTAAATCAGGGGTCTCCAAACTACGGCCCGCCAGTGTCATCCATCCGGCCCGCGACAGCGAATAGCTTATTGTTGCCGTAATAAGTTGGATAAAAAAACACAGAGTGATAATAATGACAAGCACAAGACGCAGAAAATTTAACTTAAGCATAACTAACTGGAAATTATGGATAATGGCAGAAAATTAAGACGGTTTTGGCCCTTGGTACTTACTGGAGTAAACAGTATGGCCCGAAGGAGACCCCTGATTTAAAGCAAAAATTAAAAACAGGAATGGTTTTTTTTTTAAATGCAATAACTCATCTTTCGATGAATCTATTTAAAACTTTTCAGTTCGATGCATACTTACTATCATTCAAAACATATATTGAAAGTCCGTTAGATTCCGAAAATAATCATTACTGTTATGACAGTTATCGGATGGCAGTACAACAAAAAACCCACAGTTTTCAAAAAAAAGTTTTAATGCATGAATTTAATTTTGGGGCCTGATGGCCGAGTGAATAGCGTTCTGGGCCTCGGTGCCACAGGTATCAGGATAAAGTGCCGGCGGTGCCATGGATGTTTGTAGAGGTTCAGAATACCCTTTAAATCGTAGGTTTGGTTTGTTGCTCTACGGTCATCTTATGCCCACAATAGGTTAAACAGACGGGGACCTACAGTTTAAAGTGGATTCCGAACCACAACAAACACCGATGGCACTACCGGGAATCGAACCCGAAACCTGTCGTACCGAGCGCCAAAGTGTTAACCACTCGGCCAACAGGCCCTTAAATCGTAGGTTCCGGTCTAATAGGACCATAAAGCGTAGGGTGTAGGATTGGCAACCCTATCCCGTAAAAAGATAATATCTCCTGTCTCGAAATCTGCCAGTAGACAGATGGCTTTGGCCCACCATGGGCTTTTGAGTCACTGATGATGATGATGATAGAGAATTTAGTTTCAAAATAGCTCTCGATTATACAAGCTGTATCTCTACGTCTAATGTATCTAGAATCACATTCAAAATTGTTTCCGAAAGTTAAATGTCTGATCTTTAAAAATAAAATATATATAAATATATTTCAATTTTTTTTCAACAAAATCGAATTTGAATATAATTGGTTACCATAACTGTCTCAAAATACATAAAAAAAGGCAAGGGGAAGCAGGCAGCGACACCGAAGATATCGTTGATATAAGTTGAAGATATAAGTTGCAGATCTTGAAAAAAATTCATTGTTATGACAGTTATCGCGTGGCGTTGTAATTAAAAATAAAGTTTTCTCAGAAATTCAGTTTCACATATTTAATGCATGAATTCAATATCCAAATAGCTAGCGATTAAACAGCTTGATCTCTACTTCTTATGATTCTAGAGACAAACTGCTTTCCAAAGCTATAGGTATGATACAGGGCCTGATCGCCGAGTAGCTAGCACTCTGGCGCTTTTTACCACATGTTTCGGGTTCGAGCCCCGGCGGTGCTATGGATGATTGTAGCGGTTCAGAATCCACATTAAACCGTAGGTCCCAGTCTCATTTGACTGTAGAGCGTTGTGGGGTAGTGTGAATAGCGTCCGTAGCCTATCTTCAAGCTACACGTGCTCCCCCTCCCCCCCGTGTAGTGCTCAATGAGTAACGCCAGTGCCGGCTTTTCTTATGGCAGTTCGCTCTACGGTCCTTTTGAGCACACTTTAGGCTAATGAGAATGTCTGGAAGATTAACCATCTTTATACTGTCAGCTGCATTAGAACAACAGCAGGTATGATATTTTAAAATTAAACAAAAAATATTTCATTCTTTTTTTCTCACGAAAATCGAATTTGAAGTCATTTTGGTTACCTTAACTGTCGCAAAATAATACATAAAAAAAATATCGCCAAGGGGAAGCAGCGGCACGGAAGATGTGGCAGATCTTTGAAAAAAATTCTTATATATCTGGCTGAGAGCAGCTGGCAATACAGAGAAAGTCAATCTTTATGCCATCAGCAAGGGCTGCACCGCTGTGACTCATTGAGCACTACACAGGGGAAGTGTAGCTCGAAGATAGGTACACACACTACTCGAAAATAGGTGATACACTACCCCCCGCAGAGCTCTACGTCCTATTAGATCGGCACCTACGGTTTAAAGTGGATTCCGAATCAGATGCCTGCGGTACCATATCACTCAAAACAAGTTGGGAAAAAAAATCTTACCATCAGGACAGAGAGGCCGGGGCTGCCATTTACCATGCTTGCAGCCATGCATGCTTGTGCCATGGATGTTTGTAGAGATTAGGAATCCACTTTTAACCGTAGGTGCCGATCTAATAGGAGCGTGGGGCGTAGGACTGGCAACTCTACCCAGTAAAAAGATAACATCTCCTGTATCGAAATCTGCCAGTAGACAGAAGGTTTTGGCCCACCATGGGCTGTTGAGTCACTGATGATGATAATGATAGAGAATTTAGTTTCAAAATAGCTCGCGATTAAACAGCTGTATCTCTACGTCTAATGAATTTAGAGTCGCATTCAAAATTGTTTCCGAAAGTTAAATGTCTTGTCTTTAAAAATGAAAAATAAAAAAATATTTCAATTTTTTTTACCAAAATCGAATTTGAATATGATATGATTGGTTACCATAACTGTCTCAAAAAACAAAAAAAAAAAAAAAAAGGAAAGGGGAAGCAGGCAGCGACACAGAAGATATCGCACAAAACAAGTTGCAGATCTTGAAAAAAATTTTTAGATATCACACCACGCAAGTTGGAAAAAAAAAAAATCTTACCATCAGGACAAATAGGCTGGGGCTGCCATTTACCATGCTTGCAGACTGTTGTGATATTTTCAAATCCCGATTCACAAGTGACGTACAACTGATGGCCGGGGGGCCTTGTTCCGCCTTTGTGTACCTTGTCAAAAGAAATTCGCATAAATAACATTACAAACAGAAATAAAAAAAAAAATTAGCCGAAAGAAACTCACTATACGAAATAGTCCAAAATTTTACCATTACACACAGATTGTAATTATGTTAATTAGGTACAAATTGATTAAATTGCTTGGATACTAACCTTAATTATAGTAAAATTCTCCAGCGCGTGCTTGTAATTACAACAAAGATTTATTATTATTATTTTTTTAAATAATTTTTGATGGTTTGGTTTGTCGCTTTACGGTCATTCTGTGCACACTATAGGCTAATGAGACTGGAACTTACACTTTGACGTGGAATTGAATACATAAATAACATTACAAACAGAAATTAAAAAAAACTTAGCAACTCATCATACGAAGTAATCCAAAATGTTACTGTTGTGTGCAAGTTGTTGTTTCTTATCCCACTTGGCTGGCCAAGCCCACGAGCCCATACGTACTCATGATTGAAGGGGAAGGAAGCAGCTTCTGTTGGGATGGAGCACCCGTAGGTAGAAGCCTGACTTTGGCTCCGTGACGCTCCTACAGTCATAGGAGACCGGGACCTACGGCTTAAAGTGGATTCCGAACCACTACAAACATCCATGAGCCCCGTCGGGACTCGAACCCGATACCAGTGGTACCGAGAGCCAGAGCGCCAGCCACTCGGCCATCAGGCCCCAAATTTTAACTTGTATGAATTGATTAAATTACTTTTACAACGTAGATACTAACCTTAAATCAATCAAAACTTAACTATACTAAAGTTCTCCAGCTCGTGCTGGTAATTACAACACATTAATTATTATTAATATTATTATTTATTATTGTTTTATAATTTTTGAAGTTGTACTAGATATTTATCTATTAACCTGAACTATTCGAGCTAATTTACAATTAGTTATAGGCGCGCATTTTAAGGTTTTGAATTTCAGCAACAATATTTATTGTGTGTCATTACTGTTGTTGTTGTTGTAGTATATCCTCAGCGTCCTGCAGCGCAGACTACTCATGGAAGGAGAGAAGGGACGGGGAGATCTTCTCTTGCGATGTAGCAACAGTAGGTAGAAGTCTGACATGCCTCTGAGTCGCTGAAGAAGGAGGACAATGCCTTCCGGGAGGACTTTTTAGGGGCAACTATCCACATTTCCGTGTTGCATGGGAGAAAAGCCGGAAAACTCCCTCCAGATAGTCGGACTAGCGAGGTAAGATGCTGAACATCAGAAACGCCATCGAGTCTCTTCGTTTTTTGAAACAGTGTCTGCAACAAAGCCGCCAGCGGATGGAACCTCGGCCCTAACGTTCACTGGCGGGGAGAAGATGCAGTGGCAATTCTAGCACGAAAAGGATGGGAGATGCTTGGTTTCTATTGTATTACTACTCTGTGTCATTCAGCCTTCTTCGGATGAATTGGACATTTCTCATTTGATTACCTGCTTATGATGAATCTGCTAGCTTTATTTGCTCTTTATTCAGATGCATTAGAATTAAACGTACCAATGATTATGGTTTTATCCCTATTGGAACCCTCCATAAAATTCGTATAATCAGCCGGCCCTTTCGTTTCGAAACCCACCCCTCACGAAAGATGCAATGCTCACTTTCACAAATGTCGGCTTCCTTTCGTTGCGAAAGGTGCTCCACCTCCACACGCGTCGCTCGTCCACTTCCATCAGTGATCCATGACGGACTTCATCCACTGTGCAGTTCGCTAAACTCAAAATTAAACCAAGAATCAATGGCACACAAATAAAACACAGAGTGCTCCTCTTAAATGTCCCTGCAATTTTATTCATTGAAAGCATTTTTAATAAATCGACGCAAAATCATGCAGCCCATTTCGAAATCTGCAGTTCCTTTTTCCAGAAAATGTCCTCAATTTTCTTTATGCCTCTGTGATACTCCCTCTGTCCCTTAACAGTAGCAGCAAGTGAATATTTAAATTTGGAATGATGGTGAATGCAGCTGTAAGTTATGTTGTAGCGCAATAATTGCGAAGGCTTGGATCGAAATCAATGTTTCATGACAACTACCAGTGAATTCGATACATCTTTCAATTTTTTTGGTTAAATGAATTATTAGGAATTAAAACTATTTTTCTAATTTTATCCGCCGATCGAAATCAATTATTTTATTGCTGTTGAATATCAGCCCATTTTGAAACTAAGATGGAAAAAAAAAGTTTTCAAGCAAAGATTGAGTCGCGACAATTGCAGTTCGGGGTGCATCGAAAGAAAAGGCGCCATCACTTCAGCTTGGAAACAATTTGAAGGCAACAGAAGAATGCCGCCGAGAATTTGGAAATAATTGCCAAGGTAAATCTAAAGCTAAGGGATAATCTTTGATAAAAAAAAAAAATGGCAGACGTAAATGAAAATATTACGGAGAAAGACGTATTCCTCTTAGCAGAAGAGGATCAGCAGCTCGCGCCATTGAAATTATATCTATATGAATAAATGTGGATTTGAATCCATATCTATTTTAAACTCATTCCTATGGGGATGCTAACAAAGCTTCGCCCCCAAGGGCTCCCACCTGCAAGTTGAAAATGCAGTAACGAAAACGCTCAAAAGAACAATGAGAAATCGTATTTTTAATTTATTGTTCAATTTAATCTTTTTTGATAATATATATAAATATATATATGTTATATATGAAATACAACACATAAATATATACAGCTTTGCTTTTGCTACTATTATTATGGGACAAATTAAATCCACCAACTGCTACTATTATTATTATTAAGGACAAACGGAGTATTTTCTGAGGAACATGAACTCGGGATTAGAAAGTTTTTGCAAAGATCTTAGATAAGTGATGCACAATTTGTCTGTCCCAGCATTTATTTTATAGAAATAAATTACTAAACACACCCTGGAAATATATCTTCTTTAAGAGAATAAAATAGAAAGACATGGTAAAAAAAAAGTGTGTTCTTTTTGTATTTGTACCAGATGATGCAAAAGATCAGTTTTCCTTGAAATCCGGAAACGCTATTCAACACTGTATAAAAAATCTCTGTATTATTAAAATCCCAAATTAATAACATCTTCAATGCTAACCAACGCTAAATAGTTCTTTTCAATTAAGTTTCATTGGATCTACTGGAATTCAAAAAGGCCCATTCATCGAGTCGCGTCAAAAAGTAGTTAACGAACAAATTGTTACTCACAAAATTGCAGCTGTCAGACATATACAGGGTGACTCTGAAATATCTGGTAAAAATGTAAAGGGGGGTATACACAGGGCATCGAAATAAGCCGATTTTGTAATGGAATGTGTGTGCGGAAATGGATCGTTTAGGCGTTAGTAAGCGTGGAAGTGGAAAGCAACAGATCTGTGAGAAAGACAGGTCAAATAGAAAGAAACAAAAATTTTTAAAATGGGTAGAACTAAAATGGTTAGTGAACTAAAAAGGATATCCAGTGAACGGGTGTATAACCGGGTGAGGTAAAGTCAGACGTTTCCCTTTGGATGCCGCAAGTCGTTGTGCCACAAGGTCAAGGGCAAAAGAAGTTGCATCTTTTGCCCTTTATCATGACATGAGTTTATGGACTTGGTCTGATAATAAATGGGGTGACTGGATTTTTCTGTTGAACCAGTGGGATAAGAAACAACAACACATTTTATGCATCTATGTTTAATAAGCACATAGTTAGAGAATTGAGAAGAAGAATTTCAGGCATTTCTCAGAATTGCTTCGTAATCTGTTTACGTTTTCTAAATAAATGCACGGAGGGAAATAGTGCCAAGCGATGATGCAGCCTACTGTAACACAAAAAGGACGGGAGATACAGGGTGATTATAATTAAAGTCCCATTTTCAATATGCTGTAAAAAAAGAACCATTTGTCACAATGAGTTCAGATTTGAACTAAAAATAATTGAAGTGGGAAACGGTTAGGCATTAAAAAAAAAAAAAAAATAGTTCCCCCGATTTTTTCCATCCAATGTGGTATGACCTTGCCGTGGTGGATGGGCCTTCCACTCACAGTGTCACGACTGTTGAATGACTCGGAAGTCATTTTTTTCCCGTCAAAACACTGAAACAATCAAGCACATGGAACACTACAGAGGGTTGAATGAGCAACTCATGCCAAATACGTCGTCATTTCGATTCAAGAGATCACTGGCAGCCGAATTCACTTTGTTTAGGACGCTTAAAGATCCCTCTATTAATATACTTTGGAACTTTCTTTTGATGCCGTACCATTTCCCCCTTCTTCGAGTAACTTTAATTCAAATGTGAACTCGATGTAACGAGTGTTTCCTTTTTTTGAAAGCGTTTTGAAAGTGGGATTGTAATTGTAATCACTCTGCACATTAAAAAGATTCATTCTTTAGTAATGAAAATACAAAGACAAAAAAAAACCATACCCTCTAGACAGGGCGACGCTCCGTGCTCTATCCACGTTCCTCTGGAGCAGAGAAGTCTCGCACCGCTGGGAACGAAACCCGCGGCGCAGCGCACCTCCAGAAACTGTCCATCCAGAGTCGCGTTCTTGTCCTCAGCGAGGCCGCTCTTGTGAACTGCATGGGCGACATAGCATCGAGCTGAAACAGAACCACGAAGTATAAGACAATCGCAACATGGATTCGGATAAATTGCAAGGACAAATTTGTGACATAGAAATTGTTTCATAGACACATCAAGACGGTTGAAAATACTTTTGGATCTCTTCCTCTTTGTCTCTCAATGTGAACTTTGTGTAAGTGAAGGCATTGCTTTCGCATACGTCAGTGAACTTTGTGAACGAAAACTAAGTTTTAATTTTGTTTGTCGCTCTACGGTTATCTTCTTGTACACACGAGGGATAAACAGACCGGGACCTACGGTTTAAAGTGGATTCCGAACCACCTCAAACATCCATGGAACCGACGGGATTCGAACCTGAAACCTGTGATACCCAGCGCCACAGCGCTAGTCACTCGGCCATCAGGTCCCTTATGGATGTCTGCAGTGGTTCGGAATCCATTTTAAACTGTAGGTCCTGGTTTAATATGATTTAATAGAGTGTTGTCTTGAGGTTTAGTCAGTCTTCCTCGCTCAGTTCCTCACTAAAAGTGAAGTTGCATATTACTGCACGTACTTATTAGCCATGGCCCAGTTGCCTGCGACGGTGTCTCTTGGACCTGGTGTAGGCTTTCCTGCACCAGGGGGATTAGTAACAACAACAGATGACCACCACTGAAGTGAGGTTACAAGTAAATACAGCGAAGAAGTTTAAAGGCTAAATGGATGACAACAAAGAACGACAAACTCTCACTCACTGTCCCTGCACACAGGCAGAGATCCTGTCCACTGACCAAAATTGCACCGGATAGACGATTCAGAGGCCAGAGTGTAAAAGGGGTCGCACTCGTACTGGACGGAGGAGGCGTGGGTGCCCGTGTACCACTTCACTCGTCCGTGGGGTATGGGAGGAGGAGGTGTCGAACAGCTCACTGCGGAAGAAAAAAAAGGAACACATTTAATAAAAAAGCAACGAAATCTGAAATATACTCACCAATTTAAATTGTTCCATGTAACCTCGTCATTGAATGCACTGAAAGTATATAGACAAGGGGGTGAGGGATCGGCCGAAAGATTTCCTGACTGCCCGAAAGTCCCGCCTTTTTTAGTCTAATTATATATTCTATGATCTTTACTAATGGATTTCTACTACTACTACTACACCACACCCCATCACTGTGCCTAGAACTGAGTTGCCCCTTCACAGTTTGGGAATGATGTGGGCGAGAGAAAAGTCTGACTGGGATCTCTGACGCTCTTACAGTTATAGGAGACCGGAACCTGCGATTTAAACTGGATTCCGAATCACTACAAACGTACATGGCACCGCCGGGATTCGAACCCGATACCTGTGGCATCGAGCGCCAGAGCACTAGACGCTCGACCATTCAGGCCCATATGTTCTTTTTTTTTTTTTAAAGAGAGAAATAAATTCCAATAACTTTTACTAAAATTGTTTACGTATCAAAACAATTTTTGCATAAGGGGCCTGAATGGCCGAGTGTCTAGCGCTCTGGCCTTCCGGTGGCACAGGTTTCGGGTTCCGGCGGTGCTATGGATGTTGTAGTGGTTCGGAATCCACTTTAAGCTATAAGTCCCGGTCTAATATGATTGTAGAGCATTGAGCGTAGGACTGAAAACTCTACCATGTAAAAAGTCAGCGTCATGGAGTCAAGTCAGGATGAAGCACCCGGTTTCACCACATCACATGTGTCTAGTGCTCTGGTTCACACACACACACACACACACCGAGTATCTAGTGCTCCGGCGCCCGGTGGCACAGGTATCGGGTTCGAGTCCCGGCGGTGCCCTGTACGTTACCAGTAGGTTTCCACCTACGGGTATGGAAGGATACTTCTTAGGAAGGAATTGTCTTATTAGCATGCCGTTTTAACATTTTTCATAATTTCGGAAAAATAGGCATTATATATATACATATATATATATATATATATATAAAAGGAGTCAGATTTTAAACCGACTCTATCTACAGTAAGAGTGAATGGACTTGACATTGTGAAAAAGTGCAGGTTTATGAAGCAGAAAATAATTACGAAGGATTCAACCAGGTTTAGTATTCATACTAGAAAACTAAAAGAAAACTTTAGTCTGAATTCAATCCACTAAGCTCTCATATATAAAAGTTAAAAAAGAATTACTTTTGGCAAGAGAGAAATGTAAAAAAGTCCAACTACACCAGGTCACTTACCCACTACACAGGGAGGAAAGTGTCCACTCCAGACCCCGTTTCGGCAGACGATTCTGCCATGGGGTTGAGCCACCCGGTAACCCTCGTTGCAGGAGGGGACGAACCACTCCCCATCCAAGTAAAAACGGATTGCTCCCTTTTTGAGACCAGAAAAAGGGAGGCTTGCCTGATCACAGTAGGCTGGAAATGTGAGAAAAAAAAAAAA